>NW_023591078.1:350514-408896 GCF_014843425.1 Jatropha curcas | reverse complement strand
AATATAAACTCATATTTAAATTGCAATAAATATGGTGGTTTTTATATCTATAGTAAAATATTCTTTTTAAGTATATATCTTTCGTTGTAATATCTCATTCAAAAAAAATATATTTGTTTCTCCCTTTAAACTAGTAATTTAAATATGAAATATGTTATTTATATGCTCTGCAACATACTAATTCATATAGTTCTGACTATGTACTAGTTGCTTTTATTTTTTATTTAAGTACCAAATTGATTTATAAAAATCATTATATAGCTTTTATTTTACGTTTTATAAGTAATTTAAATGTTTTATTAATAACTTTCACTATAATCTCTTTTAGTATATGACTTTAACAAAGAGTAAGAAACTAATCTAATAAATCAAATAATATTTATAAATCAATAGTTAATTTTATTTTTATTTTTTAGCCAATAAAAAATCATGAATTATTAAAAAATATTAATAAAATTGTAATGCTTTATAGAAGAATTAATTTGAATTAAATATAAATTAATCAAATTTGACGATGTTTAAAATAAAATTTTTTTCATCTTATTTTTTGGCCACTAAATTAGAGTGCAATTTGTAATTAAAGAAATTTAACCATACCTTTTTCAAATCAAAATCTTATTTTATCTTAGATATATGTATTAAAATAATTTGAAAAAAATAAAATTTTAAATACCTCATATTAACACATATGCATCTAAAATAATAATAAATTGAAAGACTAAATTACAATAATATAAATATAAATAAAAAATAAAATAAATATAAATTATTAAAATTATTAAAATTAATTGTTAATAATAAAATTAATAAAATAATAAAATAAAACATAATTAGCATAAAAACAGTAATAATAGTAAAATTTTAAATTTTCAAAATGGTTTAATTATCTAATATATATTTTATCTATTTAAAAAAAAAGTTTCTATTAAAAAAAAAGTTAAAAATACATCCGATCATATTATAGAGATATTATATATATTTTTATATTAAAATTTTTTAATTGGCTATGACTAAGATTATTTTAGAGTATCTCAAATTTTACAAGGAGAATATATGAAATCTCGTTATCCCCCTCATTCCCACTTTTATATATATACTAGTTCATTTATCACGTGCATTGCATGTTGACTTTACTCATTATATACACGTTTAATTTTGTTATATATACTCATTTAATTTTGTTATTCATATAATATTAAAATATAAATTCTTATTTAGATTAAAATAAATACAATGATTAATTAATATTGCACTTTATATATACAATGAAGTTTTATAACATGTGTTGTACTGTAATATCTAATTGAAAAGAAAATAATGTTTCTGTTTCTCCCTTTAATAAAAAAATGTTTTTATTATTAATTAAGTATATAAAATCACGATAAATTTGCATTTACCATACTGCACAATATTCTATAATTTGGCAATGCTATAACATTAATCTAATAAATCAAGACTTACTTTGCATAGCAACAATTTAAGATATGGCTTTAATCTCTACATCAATTATTCATCGGATAAAGTTAAAATGAAAATTTATCAATAGCATATAACATTTTGGACCATGTATTTGCACGGAATCCAAAAATAAATTGTTTGAAATTCTCAACTCCACATGAGAATCAATATGTAAAGTTGTAAACAATATTAGTAGTGGAATGTACTTTATCAAGTTTAAAGAAGATATAAATGATATTAAATTCAAAAATTACAAAGATATATATAAAAATATTTTAAAAAATATTAAAATTTTAAAGTCTAATTATCTTTATATCTATTTAAAAATATTTAAAAAGTATATCCAATTAAATAAAAAACTAAATAAAATTCTATAAAATTTTAAACTAAAAGAATAAAATATTGAATAAAAATAGAGCTCTTGGATTTTCTCTTTGTTTCATTTTTAATATAGAAAAGTTGAAAATAAAAATGATAGCAAATTCAAACATTTATAGCCTATTTTTTCAAAAAAAGATCTCATTAGATTAAAAAAAGAAAAACTCTCTTTTTTTTTTTTGTTATATTTGTCAAATACTATAATTTCATACTTCAATTGCTTTTGTTAAATTTAAAAATTTTAAAATACAATAATATGTAAAAAATTCAAAAAGTGTACACCATCCTCTCCAAAAAAATCAAAGAGAAATATATATTTTAAAAACTTTTATTTTAATTTCATTGTAATTAACTGATATAGTCTAATTATAAAGTGCTTAATCATATTTTAAAAAATTTAGAACATAATATATTAATAGAATTTAAGTTCCATTTTCAATAGTTGAATTAAGATTTTCGATCTACTTCATAAAAAATAATATAACATGAGAATATATGGTTAAGAACATAAAAAACTATTGATTATAAAGTCATTGGACAAAAATATTAAAAGATCAAATAGCGAATATATATACATATACATATACATATTTTCTCAAATTAAAATACATAAAAAAATCTAATTAAAAGGATATAGAAAAGTATAAATGGAATCTTTTTCTTTATTAAAAGACATTAAAAACACAACTAAAAATGATCTTCAAAAGGATAAATAAACTTATTTTCTCTGATTAAACTGCATAAAAAATTAATTAAAATGATATATTAGGAATTTTAAATTAAACTAAGAGTATTTTAGGAAATCTCATAATTCCCTCCTCTATTCCCACATGTATGTAGATTGTAGATTATAAATTATAAATTTATTTTATTATATATTAAGTTAAAGAAGGCAAAATAATGTATGTAATAAAAACATGAAGTATGGGATATGTATTTAACTCTGATATTTAATTTAAATCCTAAATTGAATAAAATTAAAAACATATATTGTAAATAAAAGAATTTTTAATATTCATGTATAGCCTTATTATATAATATTAAAATATTAAAAAATAAAATATATTTATTAATATATAGTTAATGTTAATTATCTGTTAAGCATAGTATTTAAATAAAATTTAATAGGTCATCGATAAGGTTATTTTGAAACATTTTAAATTTCATTAAAGACATTATTGAAAATCTCATTATCCTTTCATTCTCACCTCTTTATATATATATATAACTAATTGTCAATAATTATCAGCAAATTAAAAAATAAAAGTATATTTTTATGTTGGCATAAAACGGAAATAGAATCACTTATAAATCCATATTGTCCTGCTGTCATTTTCTATACAAAGATTTGCGGCAGGTACAAATTTCGAGTAGGACATGGAAAAGTAGTTTGAATTAAAATAATACTCTTTTTGTTATCTTATTTTTTAGAATATTTTCATTTAGGATGTTTATTTTATACAGAGAATTTTACCATAAATGAAATTTTAGATAGGTGCCGAAAGAGAAAATATGCCCTTAAATAACCTCTATTACCATTTTATTTTAGCCCAATTAACAAGATAATGACAAATAAAAGGTGAATTGGACAATCAATGATTTTATGTTTCCAACGCATTAGTAACGACTACATAGCAGTTTCATATAAATGTGCTTGAATGTACGAATCTGATCATGAATAAGTGTATATACACTGGTAAGGTTTCACAACAATACCACATTTTAATTATTGCGCACTACTTATGAAAAATAAGTCTTTATATTCATATTACACTTTTAATTTGCACATAAATTTAAATTTCTTTCTAACAAACTTAATTGTAATGCTCTACTGCTCTATGTGCTGCAAAAAAAGTAGCTTTGACTTCGGCTTCCTCCTGGAAAAGAACAACACGCTTCGTCTTCAAACAAGAGGCTATGATTTCACCGCTTGAGCTTCGAATAACCATACAAAAACCCACACTCCCATTCTCCTGAACTGCAACATCTGAATTGACTCTAATAATACCTGATGGAGGTTAAGACCAAGCTCTGGTGGTGTTTTTGACAAGGATATTGTCTCTAAGAGTTTTAGGTCCTTGAAAATCATGAAGCAGACCCAACGCTTGTTGCTCTATCTCTGGTACTGTACGATAGGCATGTTAAATGGTTCAAAGTTGTAAATAGTAACATAAACCAGAGATTGAAGGTTCGATTGCAGTTTTTTTAAATTTGAAATGTTAAAACCAGTGGTTTCGGTTTAAAACCGTTAAAAAGCGGAAAAAAAAAAAGAAAAATATCACACATGATTTTTAATTGTTAAAATTAATTTTATTTTTCAACATTAAATGTAATAATTCTACCATCATCTTAAAATCTGTTAATACAAATATAACTTGTAAATTATAAGTGGAAAAAAGGAAAAAATAAAAATATTTAAGCAAAATTACGAGTAAAATATTATATATTAGTTATTGTATTTAAAATAGGTATTTGAAACAAAAGCAAACTCAAAAGGAAATTTAAATTAATTCTATACATTTATACTTTGTTAACTCAAGTTGGATAACTTAAAAGAATAGCACAATCCTAATTTAGACAATGATTATTAATGTAACGTTTTTCACATGTAATAAAAAAATTTTCATTTAATAAATAAAGTGCAATATAAATTAATCATTATATTTATTTTAATCTAAATAAAAACTTATACTTTACTATTATATAAATAAAAAATTAAATGAGTTAAAATGAATATATAGAAAAAAATTTTAATCTAAATAAAAACTTATACTTTACTATTATATAAATAAAAAATTAAATGAGTTAAAATGAATATATAACATGTAAAGTCAATCGTAAAAAAAAAAAAAAACTAATCTATATCTTATATTCTATCTATCTATACTATATATAAATGTGGAAATAGGGGGGAGGAGGGAATAATAGGATTTTTAATATCGCCTTAATGAAATTTAGTATATCCTAAAATAGCCTTAGTCGTAGCCGATTCAAAAATTATATTCTATATCAATGAGTGTTTGGATTAGTGGTTCGATACTTTTCTCCTTTAGGTGAGGTGGAAGTTTCGATCCTCATGGATGGAGCAAATACTCACTAGAAGCATTTTATCCCTTATTGAACCGACCTGATGCAAGCATGATTTAGTTTTAGTCCAGTGAGCTCGGGGATACCTGTGGTTAAGATGGAAAAAAAAGAAAAATTACATTTTATTATTTGATTGGATATAATTTCTAAAAATTATTTTTTAAATAAAGAAATATATATAATAAAGAAAACGTATGCTCTTCTTTTTTTGTATGGTTAAAGGAAAAATTATGGGTTTATTTGGAGAAGATATAACATTTCTTTTATATAATCTTTTTTTATTATTTAATTAACTTATTTATTTATTTTAAATTTGCAAAAATTTGCAACTTAGAACAATAGAGAAACAAAATACTTGAATAAACTCATTAATTGACTAATTGGATCCTAGCATGATTTGCTTTCTAATTTTCATTTATTGACTTGGCTTCTTTTTTTGTCCATCAAAATCAAATTTAATTAAATTATAGTATTTTCAGGGTTATTTCTGAAATTCAAATTGATAATTTTTTTAATATAATTTATTTCTTGTTATATGTTGAGTTCTTAAAAGAGTTTTATTCTCAATAAAAATTTATTATTTATTTTTTTTTTCGTTATTGAATTAACCTGTAACCACTATCACTTTAATTTAGTAAGGAATTTATATCTCCCTTACAATAAATAGATGACTTCTTGATCAAGCATTTTTAATTTTTTTGATATTTTTTCTTTTATATTCTAAATATGTTTGACTTGAAAGAACATAGTGTTTATGAAATTGAAAAAAAACTAGAACTATATATTTTTGTTTTGGGTCATTTTTTGGTTTTCAAGAGTTTGTGTGTATGTTTATATAGTCCTTTCTTTAATGTATTGGGTAAGTAATATTATCGTTATAGCCAAAATGATTATCATTATTAATTCAGATCATCTTCTCGTTTCTTTTCTTTTACCTACCGGTAAATATTATTTTTCATTTTAACTATATATAGATATTGATTTAGGATTGAGGGCAAATGTTGGGATTAAATGATAACTTGATTTTCTTTTTGAGCACCTATCAGAGTTTAAGAATCTGTATTTATAAATTAGGGACTGAAGAATTATGTATAGAGATTGGATTGAACTTTATTTTGAAACCACTTTATTATATAAAGTTAGAATCAACTATATAAGAAATAACATTGCAAGTAGCTTATACGGCAACGGCAAAGTCTAATATAAATTAACTAATTTTATTTATTTTAATCTAAACAAAAGCTTATGCTTTAATATTATATAGATATAAAATTAAAAGAGTATTAAAAAATGAAAATATAACAAGCATTGTCAACGTGCAACGCACGTTATAAAAAAGACTAGTTATATATAAATGTAGGAATAGGAGAGGAATAATGATATTTTCGATATCACCATTAAAGAAATTTAGAATATCTTAAAATAGCCTAGTCATAACTAATTCAAAAATTATATTTTATACCAATGAGTATTTAGATGAGTAGTTTGACACTTTTCTCCTTTAAGTGAGGTCGAGGGTTTGATCCTCATGGATGAAGTAAATACTCGTTGTGAGCACTTTATCCCTTCTTGAGGGACCCGATGTGAGTAGGATTTAGTTCTAGCCCAGTAGGCTCGAGATATCTATGGTTAAAACAAAAAAAAAAAAATACATTTTATTATTTGATGGATATAATTTCTAAAAATTATTTTTTAAATAAATACACATAGATAATAAAAAGAAAAAAAGTATACTCTTTTTTTTTATATGGTTGTAGTGAAAATTTGAGGATTTATTTGGCAATGATATAACGTTTCTTCTATGTAATCTTTTTTATTAATTAATTAATATATTTATTTATTTATTTTAAATTTACAATTTAGGAAAATAGAGAAAAAGAATTAGATCCTAAAATTATTTGCTTTTGTAACTTTCATTTATTGACTTGACTATAATCTTTTTCTTTTTGTCTAGCAACATCAAATTTCATTAATTATAGAATTTTCAGTTAAAGAAGGGATTGATTTTTAAAATTCGAATTGATAATTTTTTTAATATAATTTGTTTCTTTGATAATTTTTTTAATATAATTTGTTTCTTGTTATATGTTGAGTTCCGAAAAGAGTTATATTCTTAATAATAATTTTTTATTTTCTTTTTCTTTACTGAATTGAATTTGTAATTATTCTCAATTTAATTTAACAAGAGATTTATATCTTACTTGCAATAAATAGATGGCCTCTTGATGATTAAACATTTTTTATTTTTTATTTTTAATATTTTTTCAATTACATCATTCTAAATCTGTTTGACTTGAAAGAAAATAGTATTTACAAAACTGGAAAAAAACTATAACTATATATTTTTATTTTAGGTCACTTTTTGGAGTTTTAAGAATTTGTATGTATGTGCATATATTATTTTCTCTAATGCATTGGGGTAAATACTGTCGCAATAGCCACAAGTATTGTTATTATCAATTCAGATCATCTGCTTCATTTCTTATTTTATCAATTCAGATCATCTGCTTATTTCTTTTATTTACCAAGTAGTAAAAAATAATTTATTATTATTTTTCATTATAGTTGTACATAGATATTGATTTGGGGTTGAGGACAGTATAGATTGGAGATTAAGAGATGACTTGACTTTTTTTTTTGGGAGCTTATTAAGGTTTTAACATTCTACATTTATAAATTAGGGACTGAAAAACTAGTATAGGGATTGAGTTTAATTTTATTTTGAGACCACTTCATTACGAATAAAATAGAATTAAATATATAAGAAGTAGCATTACAAATATCTTGTACGACAAAGTCCAATACAAATTAAGCAATTGATTTATTTTAATCTAAACAAAAACTTATACTTTAATATTGTATAGATAAAAAAATTACGAGCACAGTTTGTTAGGGTCCCGACAATAAATTACGAGAATAATTACGGCAGCGGAAAAATAAAATTGTGACACACAAAATTTACGTGGTTCACCCTTAACTGTTTAGGGCTACATCCACGGGACCAACTCTGAATATTTCTTCCACTATTAAAAATAGTAGGCTTACAAAGGGAGAAATATAAAAATAGTGGCACTCAAAAGTGTTTCCCCAAAATACCCCAATTATCCTCACTATTTTTCCCTACCCTAGTTTTAGGACCCTTCCTAAAACTAGACAACTCTCTCCCTCTCAAACACAGATTTTTCTTTCTTCTGTGTTTATTCTTCTTGTTGGTGTGTATTGTGAGCTGCGAACTTCTCCTATTTATAGGAGAAGGGGACGCGTAATTAACGCATCCACCGACTGACGTGTTAATTAAGGCGTCCATCCTCTCACTACTTTTTTTTTCAAAGTATGTGAGCCCCACTTGAGTGGGCACTGCCACAACAAATCTCCCCCTGCACACTCAAGTGGGGACGTTAGCCATACTCTCCATCATATTCAAACTTTTCTTTTGGAAGAATCTTCGTTAACATATCTGATCCACTTTTGGAAGAATCTTCGTTAACATATCTGATCCATTTTCATTTTCATCTGTATGGATCTTCTCAAGCTGTAACTGCTTCATCTCCAGCATATCCCTGATCCAATGATATCTAACATCAATGTGTTTTGATCTTGAATTAAAGGAGGAATTCTTCCCAAGATGAATCGCACTCTTGCTATCGCAAAATATCAAATATTGTTCTTAATGAATTCCGAGTTTATTCAAGAACTTCTTCATGCACAGCAACTCCTTGCATGCTTCTATTAGTGCTATAAATTCTGCTTCAGTTGTTGATAGAGCAACATACTTCTGTAATCTTGATTGCCACAACATGGCTTCCCCTGCAAATGTGATTAGATATCTTGATGTAGACTTTCTTGAGTCAACATCCCCAGCTATATCTGCATCGGTATAACCAACTAATACTGGCTTATCATCTACTGGCTTATCATCTCTAAAATATAAACATATTTTGGTTGTACCTCGATGATACCTGAAAATCCATTTCACTGCAGCTCAATGTTCCTTTTCAGGATTTCAAAGAAACTGACTCACTACTCCGACAAAGTGAGCAATATTTGGCCGTGTACAAACCATGGCATACATCAAGCTTCCAACTGCTGAAGCATATGGAATCTTTTCCATTTCTTTCTTCTCTCCATTGATAGAAGGGCACTGGTTTGAGCTTAATTTAAAGTGATTAGCAAGAGGACAACTAACCGCTTCAACATTCTCCATTTTGAACCTTTGAAGTACTTTCTCAATGTACTTCTCCTGTGACAACCATAATTTCTTAGTTCTTCGATTCCTTGTAATCTTCATGCCAATAATTTCTTAGTTCTTCGATTCCTTGTAATCTTCATGCCAAGAATCTGCTTGCTGGTCCCAAGTCTTTCATAGCAAAAGACTTACTTAGCTGTTTCTTCAAGCTATTAATTTTGACAGAATTCTGACCAACAATCAACATATCGTCTACATAAAGCAAAAGGATAATGTAGTCATCATCAAAGAATTTCTTTACGAAGACACAGTGATCTGAAGTAGTCTTTTTGTAACCTTTCTCCCCCATAACAAATTCAAACTTCTTATACCACTGTTTTGGTTCCTGTTTTAAACCATACAAGCTTTTCTTCAACTTACATACATAGTTCTCTTTTCCTCTTTCGATGAAACCCTCTGGCTGCTCCATGTATATTTTTTCTTCCAATTCACCATGTAGGAAGGCAGTCTTCACATTCATTTGCTCGATTTCTAGATTAAAACTAACGGCCATTTCGAGCACTGTTCGAATGGATGTCATTTTCACAACCGGTGAAAAGATTTCATCAAAATCAATACCCTTTCTTTGATTGAACCCTTTCACAAATACCCTTTCTTTGATTGAATCCTTTCACAACCAGTCTAGCTTTGAATCGTGGTTGGGAGCCGTGTTCTTCCTACTTGATCCTGAGCACCCACTTGTTCTTCAAAGCTTTCTTACCTTTGGGCAACTTTACCAGCTTAAATGTTTTATTCTCATCCAAGGATTTCATTTCATCTTGCATGGCTTCAATCTAGTTCCTTTTGTGTTCACCTTCCATTGCTTCTTCAAAGCATCTAGGTTCTCCCCCGTCAGTCATCAATACATATTCATTTGTTGAATATCTAGTAGATGGTTGTCTGACTCTACTAGACCTTCTTAATGTTTGAGAACCTTTGCTGGTGGCTAAACATGAACACCATCAAAATTATCTTTCGATTCATTCTGATAAGGAACTTCTGGATTTTTTAACTCTGGCATTTGTTCTTGTGGAACATTTTCTTCATCTCCAACTTGTCTTTGTTCTGTTGTTGGAGGAACTATTTGCACATCTGTTGAATCATCATCAATTCTTCAGATCTATCGGCGGCTCTTTCTGAATCTTTCAACAATCTTCAATAGTTGATTATTCAACAACATACGAGATTCTCTACTTTCTTATCATCTTTTCTGGAACTGGATTATAAATCTATGGCCAAATTGATCTTGGCCATTAGCCAATGAATACACATTTGTCGAGTCTTGACATCAATTCGAGTCTTGACATCAAACTTAGACCTCTCATCCTTAGGAATATGCACGAAGGCTTTGCAACCAAACACCCGCAAATGATCATAGGAAACATCCTTTTCTGACCATACTCTTTCTAGAGTATCATACTGAAGAGGAACATAAGGTGAATGATTTATAAGATCAACTGCTGTAAGAAGAGCTTCACCCCAAAATCTTTTTGACAACTTTGCATGTGAAAGTAAAAATCTGACTCTCTCAATCAAAGTTCTGTTCATCCTCTCAGCCAAACCATTCAGTTGCGGCATCTTGGGAGGTGTTGTTTAATGTCGAATGCTATGCTCTTTGCAGAAAGCATCAAATGGCCCAGTGTATTCTCCACCATTATCTGTCCTGATACACTTCAGCTTCTTGCCTGTCTGTCTCTCAACCAGGTTTCAACCAAGTTTATAAATTGTTTAAAAACATCTAAAACTTGATCTTTAGACTTCAAGGTATATACCCAGGTCTTCCTAGAATGGTCATCGATAAATGTTACGAAGTATCGATTTCCACCATATGACATCGTCAAAGGTCCACACAGATCTGAATGTACCATCCACCATATGACATCGTCAAAGGTCCACACAGATCTGAATGTACCAGATCTAACACATTCTTCATTCTAGAAGGCTGAGATATCTTAAAAGTTACTCTGTTCTGTTTTCCTACCATACAATCAGAACACTTCTCTAAATGGACTTTATCCAATCCATATAGCATGCTGTTTCTAACCAGAGTTGTCATTCCTTTCTCACTCATGTGGCCTAGTCATTTATGCTACAATTCAACCGTACTGTCATCCTTCGCTACACTTAAAGTATCTTGGGAGAGCTTCCCATGCATTACGTACAACTTTGGGTCTTTCCTTCCATTGGCTATCACCATGGAACCTTTTGTGAGCTTCCACTGACTATTTCTGAAGGTGCTACAGAAATCTTCAACATCAAGTCTGCCAACCGAGATTAAATTAGAATGCATGTCCGGTACATGCACGACATCTTTTAGAATTAATCTCGAACCAATTTCTGTCTCCAAGCAAATATCTCCCTTATCGACGACTTTTAACAGTTTGCCGTCTGCTATCTTGACCACACCCAGATTGTCTGGTGTGTAAGATGAAAAATTTTCTCTCCGGGATGTTGCATGAAGTGTAGCCCCACTATCAATTACCCAACTGGTCTTTTGGGTTGCAAGGTTGATAGTGTGTTCAATGAACAATTGGAACTCAGCAATAACATTAGCGTCATCATCACTGCTTTCTTCTTTCTTTGTTTTGCCTTTGATCTTCTCCTGATCACTTTTGAATTTTCGGCAATACCTTTTAATGTGCACCTTCTTCCCACAGTGATGGCGCACAATATCGGAAAATCTGTTTGATTTACCCCTGCTCTTATTTTGGTATTTGAACTTCTAGATTGGCTCCTCTTTCTGGGCTGGTTAATTCCTTTAGCATCTGCTAAAAGAATGTCTGACTGAGATGAAGAAAGATTCTGTGCTTTACATCTCATTTCTTTATTCAGAACAACATTTTTAACAAATTCCCAGCTAACTCCACTATGTGGTGTAGATTTTGTTATTGATATCTTCAAAATCTCCCATGACTCTGGTAAGGAGGCAAGCACCATAAGGCCGAGGATTTTATCATCAAATTTTATGCCCATATTTGACAGCTGGTGAATAGTCGCCTGCATGTGAATTAGTCGCCTGCATTTCACTCAAGTGATCTGCTACAAAAGTACCTTCTTTGCGTTTTTGAAATCTCATCAGTTCCATCAAATAGAACAATTGATTGTTGCCAGATTTTGAGGGCATATAGCTCTTCAAAGCTTGTCCATAATGGTTCTGGCATGTAGTTCTTGTTACAAATTGTAGTTATACACATTATCATCGACAAGTTATACACATTATCATCGACAAATTGTCGAATATAGCCGCAAACTTGCTCATGCTCAAAAGCCCATTCTTCATCAGTCTTGTCTTCCGGTTTACTTGAGCCAAACACGGGCAGATGCATTTTGGTTACCATAAGGAGATCTCTCATTTATTTATCAATATATGGTAATTTGCGCCATTTAGACTGATCATTTTGCTTGTCCTAGCCTCCATTGCTTTTGAGTGAATAGTACCCATATATGTAAATAGTAACAGTATACGAGAATAGTAACTATACACGTGAATAGTACTATGCATGAATATTGATGGGCTTACTTGAAACTAGGCATGGCCGGTTCAGTGAACTGCCGGTTCGAGATGTTTAAAATTTTGAACCAGAACCGACCCTTGAACCTCTGGTTCCGGTTCCGGCACGGTTCGGCACAGTTCCGGCGAACCGACGGTTTGAATTACGGTTCCGATTCGGTTCTGACATTACGCAAATTTTTAAAAAAATAATAAAATTTTGATTCCGAATTCATAAATAAATAATAATTTTAAAATGTTTTAAAATTTTTAAATTTTATTAACATTAATAAATTATTATAAAATTTTTAAAAGAAAAACTCTATTAACTAACTCTAGAACTATATATTTATTATTAAATTTTACCAAGATTTTCTAATTCACTCGTATAGCAAAAAACTATAAATGGAATATAAAATTAATGAAATGAGTTGAAAATTATTATTTTCAAATACTAAGAAAATTATTAAAAAGATAAATGAAGTAAATTTATGAATGGAAAAAATTGAGATTAGAGAAAGAATTTAGAATTAGATTTAAGAAAATAAAAAATAAACAATCCAATATTAAGAAAAATAAAGCAATAGAAAAAATTAATGAAATATAAAAATTTGCGAGAATTTTAATTGAGAATAAGAGAAGAGTTATAATATAATTGGTTGTGAAATAAAAAATCATCAACTCATTATATTTATACATGTACTATAATTAATCGATTATATTTTACATAATCTAATTTAATACAAAAATTTTTTATTTATTAATATAAAATAATAACTGCCCATATCACTAAAATTTATAAGTTATGTAATTTATTTATATCATTAAAAGCTATATAAATTGTTATATAATCAATTATATTTAAAACGGTTTAATTCAATCATAAATTAATTTATGTTCAAATCTTGAAAGTTTTTTTTTTTTTTTATTAAATCAACCATATTTCATGTACCATTTTTTGTATAAATTAAGGGTAAAAAAATGTGTATTTTTTTCACCACCTTTTTATAATTTATGTTACCATTTGTATCAACTATTCATGTACCATTTTTTGTATAAATTAAGTAAAAAAATGTGTATTTTTTTCACCACTTTTTATAATTTATGTACCATTGTACTTTTCTTCACTATAAATCAAATCAACTACAATCAAATAAAGTAATATAAATTTTTTTATAAAAATTTTAAGCTATAATTTTTTTGTGCATCCGGTTAGAACCGGACAGGAACCGCCGGTTCCGGTTCATATTTTAAGATTCACATGAACCTTAACCGGCCCTTGAACCGCTGGTTCCAGTTCAAAATTATGAACCACCGGTTCCGGTTCATCTACAGTACGTTTCGGTTCTAGTTAAAATCGAACCAGTGGCCATGCCTACTTGAAACGGCTCAGCAACAGTAACGCAATAGTAACTTTTCACCACCCAATTTGAGTTACTATTTTATCATTCATCACTAGGTTGATTCTGCAACGTCTTTTTGAACGGACTGCACCAATGAACTTGTCGAAATTTTCTCGTCATCGTGACATATTTACTTTCAAAATATATTCACGGATCCAGTACCGCTATCAGTTTGGTTGGACTGTCGAAACCTTAGGCTCTGATACCACTTGTTAGGGTCCCGACAATAAATTATGAGAATAATTATGGCAGCAGATAAATAAAATTGTGACACACAGAATTTACGTAGTTCACCATTAACTGTTTAGGGTTATATCCACGGGACTAACTCCGAATATTTCTTCCACTATTAAAAATAGTAGGCTTACGAAGAGAGTAATACAAAAATAGTGGCACTCAAAAGTGTTTTTCCAAAACACCCCAATTATCCTCACTATTTTTCTCTACCCTAGTTTTAGGACCCTTCCTAAAACTAGACAACTCTCTCCCTCTCAAACACAGATTTTTCTCTCTTCTGTGTTTATTCTTCTTGTTGTGTGTATTGTGAGCTGCGAAATTCTCCTATTTATAGGAGAAGGAGATGTATAATTAACGCGTCCACCTATTGACGCGTTAATGAAAGCGTCCATCCTCTCGCTAATTTTTTTTTTCAAAAATGTATGGGTCTCACTTGAGTGAGTACCGCCACAATACAGTTAACATTATAAATATATAACAAGCTCAGTTAAAATGCAAGACATGATGTTAAAATGACCGGTATACTTAAAAGATTGGTCGGACATTAGAAATGGAAAGAAGTTGAGGAAAAAAAACGTAAAAATTTATGTTTTTATTGTTAAACTATGTTTTAATTATTGTAACACTTGTCAGATATTTCCTTTAATTAAAATAATAAAACAAAAACCAACTAACCAAAAGAAAATAAACCAGACAAAGCCTTAACAATTATCTCATAATTGCAGGAATGAATCTGATAATTCTGAGAATCACATGTTGAGGTTACAAATTACAACCCATACCCACTGAAAACTTCAAATATAATAAATAAAACAGAAAACAGAGGAGAAAGAAATTGAGAGCCTCCATAACGAAGAAGAAGACAAAAGCAGTATTACTATCAGCATTATTACGACAGCGAAATAAAAATTAAATCAAAAATAAAAATAAAATTACGCAATATAAATGAGGCCACGTAGAGACGTTGATCGACGCAAATTCATAAACGCAGAAGCAGAAGAACAACAAGGAGAAGAAGAACCAGTTTTCAGAACCGGAAAATCAATTTCAATTCCTATTTATTTGTGGTTAATATTGAAAATATCAATTTCAATGGCTGGGCAATCTCGAAAATGGATGATACTTGTTGCGACTATTTGGATTCAAGCTTTTACGGGAACGAATTTCGATTTCTCTGCTTATTCTTCGCATTTGAAATCCGTTTTAGGGATTTCTCAAGTGCAGTTGAATTACTTGGCTGTTGCTTCTGATCTTGGAAAGGTTTTCGGTTGGTCTTCTGGATTAGCTTTGTTGCATTTTCCGTTATGGCTTGTTCTTGTCATGGCTGCTTTCATGGGGTTCTTTGGTTATGGTTTTCAATGGCTTGTTATAAGGAATGTCATCTCTTTGCCTTATATTCTGGTACGTACTTTTCTCCCATTTTCTTGCCGTTTCTTTCATTTTTCGGCGTTTCTTTTTTATTTTCTCTTGAAAGAGTATATATATATATATATATATATACTCTTGAAAGAGTATATATATAGTATATATATTATATGTATATATATATATATATATATATATATGTATATATTATTAAACTAAATTGGGACTCATTTTAAGAATATTTTTCAAAAATTTTTCTACTCAAACATTTCAATTTGACGAATTCAAAATAAATATAAATTTTGTAAAATAATTCATAAAGGTCCTTCGAAACTTAGATAACAATGTGTATGAATATGAATTATTATTTCTTTTTCTTTTTTGAAAGAAGAACAATTATTATTTCTAATATCTTATTATTTTAATATAAAAAATAATTACAAACTTCCAGTGAGTTATATATCAAATCAATAATTAATATTTATTTATCATTTAAAAGTTTTTAAGTAGCTTTTTATTAAAAAAAAGGTTTTTGAAGCAGCCGTTGTGACACCTGTCGATTACTATAGTGGTCAGGTCTTTATCGTTTCTCTTTTTCTAGTAGATTTTTGAAAAAGAACATTATATTCGCCTACTCAAAATAGGGGCAATTTCAATTTTTAAAATTATATTATTTAATTTATATATTATAATTTTATATAAAGTCCAACCGTTAATTTTCCGTTAAATACATTTGATCCAACCGTTAATTTAGTCTTTTATGGTTTGATGAATATGCTCGCAGTAGCCTCAGTTATTATAAATTTCCAGTGTATAGTTCACTATATAAGAATTATTTTTAAGGGTCTTTTTAATATTTCAAAACCACTTAATATAAAACTTAACAGTACAACTTTTCTAACTTCAAAAAAAAAAAAAAAAACCAGTAAAACTTTTCGGTGTAACCATATTAAAATGCAACAACTAAATAGTGTATTCGGGAAACCAAATTCTTACCGGTATATTTGATAAAAATATATAGTAATTATCCCTTAAAATTATTTTTGAAAAAAGCATAAATTATAAGAGTCGTCGATATCTTAATGATTAATATTATTATGATTTTGTAGGCAATATTATTATTATTATTATTATTATTATTATTATTATTATTATATAGCTATCTAGTTTAATTTTTTTTTTTGACAGGAGCTATTTAGTTTAATTCAGTGAATGGTACTTTGTAGCATTTTTATATTAAGATTTATTGATAAACAAAATTTTTTTTTATTAATTTATATATTTAGATTTCTAAAGCAAGAAGTTTTTTTTTTTTTATTTTTAATTTAGAATGACCCTTTTTTTTTTTTTTTTTTTTTTTTTTTTTTTTTAGAATTGACCTTTTTTTTTTTTTTTTTTTTTTTTTTTTTTTGCCTTTTTAAGCGGGGGTTAGGGAGAGAGCCTTCAGGAAGGAAGGCCAGGTAGATTTGCCTCTGTAGCATAGTACCTTACGACATGTTGTCACTTCCTTTCCTGGGAAACGCGCGTCTCTCATCCCAAATTGCCAATGTGGGAAAAATCCAAACCTCCTCTCCTTCTCTATTTATTTATGCTTATTTTATTTAAAACTAAGAGAATTCAAGAAAAAAAAAATATAAAAATAATTAAAAGAAAAAGAGAAGGCAAAAATGGAATTATAAGGTAAGGAAAAAAAAAAAAAAAAAATTTTTTTTTTTTTTTTTTTTTAAAAACTAAAGGTTCAAGAAAAAATTTAAAAAAATAAAAGAAAAGAGAGGAAAAATGGGTTAAAAAGGAAGGAAAAAAAAAAAAAAAAGGAAAGAGGACATATCCCAAATTGTTTTAAATCTCATTTGATGCATATTTAATTAAGCAGACAAATAGTACTATAGTGAAGCTCATACAGGATGGCATTTGTCTGTTGTTACATAATAAGAGTATTTATTTTACGATTTAAGGAGAGCATATGCATTGAATTTTAGGTACGCTTTACAGAAATTGTCCGAACAGCTACATCTTAGAAATCATATTGGATTTTCTATTCAGGAATTAAATTGAGAATTTGTTATATATTTTAAATTTCTTTTTTACTTTTAAGTTTTCACTTTAAAAATCCTTAATATATAACTTCAAAGCTGCATTTCGATTTCCATTTTGTTATTTTTATTGTTTTCCAACTTGGATTGACCAAATAAAGGATCTCAAAAGTGGCAAAACTGGACAAAAATGCATGAAAACAAATCTACAGGAAAAAGTTTGCCGGAGAAGCTTCCTTTGTCTGATACACTAATTTTCTACCATAAAAAACTGCTGAAGCATGACAGTCGTATATTGCCAAAGTAGCAGATGGTGCTAAGCACCTTCTCCTTTCAGATTCTTTTTCTTTTTTTAACTTGTTCCTTTATATGCTCCTTCTCTTCTCTTTACCTAGCCTCGTGATCCCATGAATCTAGAACATGCTCAAATTCTTGATTACGTAGTGTACCTTCCTCTCATATCTTGTTTTTGGTACACTTTTAGTTTTATTGTTACCCTAGCATTTCACATCACCTGCAGCAGTATTTTCATTTTACTAACTACCGTGTTTCTTTAATCATGAATGAAAAAAAAAAGAGGACTTTAAGGATTTAAACTCCAAACCTCTTACATTGGGATAATAGTCGAAGGGGAGTAAAACTAACTTCAACCATGCGAATGCTGAGTTCATTTACTCAAATATTGAAAATGTCTAGCGTTTTGTTATGAAATTTTAAGCAACTTTTATAAATAGTGCATGGATTTTTATTTTATGAAGAAACAGTTATTATTATTAATAACTCCGCTAAATTTATGAAACTCGCTAAGTTTTGGTTTAAGAGACTCGGTATAATAGTTGTAATAATTATTGATAGATTAGTTTAGAAAGATATAATGACATATCACTTATATAGGGAAAGCAATGTGGATACTTCTTCCGCATATCAAGTGAATTTATGTTTTGATGCTCATACTACAATTAGATCAAAATCTTTGGCTTTGCCATGGAAGGAGCTTGACTAGATTTAAGTACGTTTTGGCATTAAGGGAGAATTGAACCTGGATAAATTTTCCAGTGGAAAATATATTACTGGTAGACTCATCCTACAAGCAAAGATTGAAGTACTTGGATCCTTTTTTTATGTTACAAATTACATAAGAGTTTTATGATTTTGAGTATAATTTTGGAAATTCAACGCATAACCAATGAAAGCATTGATGGCATTTTTGTTACCATTATGGTCAGTCATGCTATGGATATGGTAATTGGGTTTGTTCCTGGATCATGGATGAAATAAAATCTTTCCACAATTCATTTTCAGCTTATTTTCATGAATAGATGCTTGATTCTTGATTATCTATGTTTCTTTATCCATTCTTGTCTATTTCATTATCTTATTAGCTGAACTCAAATTTTCTTCTCTAAATATTAACATCCATTTAATATTTTATTCTCTCTGTTTAGAACAATTGAAAAGCTTCTATGACCAATTTCAAGGGTATACCATAGAAAAGCAGAACTACAAATAAGCTAAATGTGAATCTCTAGGCTGCACTGGCTATTTTCTGTCAAAGCTATAATGTTGTATAGCTAAAGGATCAAATTCGTATATAATTTCATAAATTTTGGTTTCTTTTTCATTTGTAGATCTTTATGACCATGACAAAATTAATTCATATTATTTTGAAAAATATGGCAGGTGTTTCTCCTTTGTTTATTGGCTGGATGCAGTATCTGCTGGTTTAACACTGTATGCTTTGTTCTCTGCATTCAGAATTTCCCTGCTAATCGACCACTAGCCTTATCCCTTACTGTAAGCTTCAATGGTGTAAGTGCAGCATTATACACTCTTGCTAGCAATGCAATAAATCCGTCATCAAGTGATATATATCTTTTATTAAATGCTATTGTTCCCCTTATTACTTCCATTGTAGCATTACTACCAATTCTTCGCCAACCATCTTTAGACGCCCTTTCTCCTGAGGAAGTTCGCCGTGATTCCCTTATATTTCTCATATTGAATTTCTTAGCCATCCTTACAGGAGTTTATCTCCTTCTCTTTAGTTCAAATACATCTAATGCAACAAAAGCTTCTCTATATTTTTTTGGAGCAATTTTCTTTCTCATTTTCCCTTTGTGCATACCTGGTGTTGTTTATGCTAGAGATTGGTTTCACCGTACCATTCATTCTAGTTTTCGCCTTGAAGGCTCTGGCTTCATTCTTGTTGATGATGATGATCTTGAGCTTCACAAAGAGCTACTCACCCGTGAGCTAAGTAATCATGAAAATGGGGATGGAATTATCTATGGAGTGAAAAGACAGAAGAGTTCAAGTGAAAAAGACGGGTGTTGTGATACAATGGTTGGGAAAGATCGGCTGGCAATGCTTGGTGAAGAACATCCTGCATGGGTGCTCGTTCGTAGGTTGGATTTTTGGCTATACTATACTGCATATTTTTGTGGCGGTACAATTGGGCTTGTGTACAGCAATAATCTAGGACAAATAGCACAATCACTTGGACATAGCACTAATACTGCAACTCTTCTCACCCTGTATTCTTCTTTCTCATTTTTTGGTCGTTTGCTTTCTGCTGCACCGGACTACATTAGAGTGTAAGTAGCTACTACACCAAGTCTTCTTAGTTAGTAAATTTCTTAACTTTAAGCAAAGTGAGTTCAAGATGTTTAATTACCATACTTTAGAGGTTCGCTTTACTATCGTGCTAATATTTCGGCAGTTGAGTGTCTGCTTTTATATATAGTTCAGAACAGTTTTAATCCTAGTAGGCATAATGCATTGAAGTAGTGAACTTTTACTTTAAATTTCTGGTACCTTGCTGTTGAAACCTCCCTAAACTTTTTATGCATTAAACCAAATAACCATATATATATATATATATATATCCTTTGGCCTGTTTGAAACCTCCCTAAACTTTTTATGCATTAAACCAAATACCATATATATATATATATTATATATAGATTAGATAGATAGATAATAGAGAGAGAGAGAGAGAGAGAGATGAGAGAATATATAGATAGATAGATAGATAGATAGAGAGAGAGAGAGAGAGAGAGAGAGAGAGATAGAGAATAGGATTGAATTTTATGCTGAATGATAATGCTCTTTTTAATTCTGCAGGAAAATGTATTTTGCAAGGACTGCATATTTAACTCTTGCTCTTGTGCCAACTCCAGTAGCCTTCTTCTTGTTGGCTTCATCAAGCAAAGCAGTAGCATTGCATGTAAGCACTGCATTAGTAGGATTGAGCTCTGGGTTCATATTTGCTGCAGCTGTTTCAATAACATCTGAGCTATTCGGACCGAACAGTGTAGGTGTTAATCACAACATCCTTATTACCAACATTCCGATCGGGTCGCTTATCTATGGATTTCTTGCTGCTATAGTATATGATGCTAATGCAAAAGGAGGCAGTGTTGGCCTAGACATCATTAGTGATTCAGTGGTTTGCATGGGAAGGCAGTGCTATTTCTTAACATTTTTGTGGTGGGGTTGTTTGTCAATTGTAGGTTTAACTTCTAGCTTGCTTTTGTTCTTAAGGACTAGGCATGCCTATGACCAGTTTGAAAGAAATAGGATTGCCACGTTGTATTAAGAGCTAGTTAGCATTTATATGCTAATTCCAGTGGTTTCCCAAGGGGGAATTTTGAAATTATTAGTGAGGGAGGGAAGGGGTTGGGATATAGTGAGGGAGGGAAGGGGTTGGGATACATTTTAAATGAAGCTAATTGTAATTGAAAGTATTAATCTTTTAACATTAGTAATCAATAGATTCACAACATAATTACATACTTACTTTGTTCCAAAATATAAATCGTTAAGGTTTTTGTACAAAAATTAAAAAATCAATTAATTTTCTTAAATTATAACAAAATCAAAGGTAAATAATCAAACTACCTTTTATGTTACGTCATTACTCCTATCTCATATTATTATACTATATCTAATATAAATAAAGTTAAAATTGAAAAATGATCATTTATTACTTCTTAAAATTATTCAAAACCATTTATGTTTTAGGACAATAAAAATTACTCTAAAACGATTTATATTTTGAAATAAAGGAAGTAGTTATTGCTAGGCAATTAACCTAAACGGTCAAAGAAATATGATGCTCACATGAAGTACAGATAAAAAAGTTTAAAACATTTTACTTGCTTATTGCTAATAAAATATGTAAAGATTTTAATTTATTCTATTTGAATATTGACTAGTTGATTGAAATGATTGATTATTCAGATTTGACATCATATGTTTATGTTGGGACCGCGCGTACCCTCACCCAATCCCGGATTAGTGATTGATTATTCAGATTTGACATCATATGTTTATGTTGGGACCGCGCGTACCCTCACCCAATCCCGGATTAGTATAATATTATCCGCTTTGGGCCAAGCGCGTACCCTCACCCAATCCCGGATTAGTATGATATTATCCGCTTTGGGTCAAGCCCTCACGGATTTGTTTTTGAGCACCTCCCAAAAGGCCTCATACTAATAGGTTGGATTGAACCATTATATTTTGATTCCTCTTTCATTTTTGTTTTTGTTCGGTGTGGGACTTGGGAGGTTATCCCAACCGTTTACATTATTATTCTAAATTAAGAGCCTGTTTGAAACAAATTAATTCCACCAAATTTTATGAAATTCATTTGAAAATCGAAAATTTTATGTTTTGAATAAATAAAAAAACATAGATTTGAATTCTTTGATTGAATTGTATGGAATTGGTAAAGTTTAACTCAAATTTCTATTAAAATCGTTGGAATTGGCAAATGAATTCCACAAATTAAACAACTAAAAATTATATTGATCAAACTGCCCTCATCTCTCTTATCTCCTCTTCAGCGGATCATCTTCTGCCAAATTTCCTCCTCAGCCGCTTATCTCCTCCTCAACCATCTCTAAGAATAGGTAAGACACCGAGATACCTGTGATAATTATTGTATGTTATTGAAGTTTAGGCTTTATGGAGTTAAAAAGATGTTTTGGAGCTTTGCTTAATTCTCTTTTAGCCTATCGTGTTGAATTTATCCATCCTAAGGAGAACGATTAGTTGTTTTCGTTGAAAGAGGAAAGCTATTATGTTGTTTCCATTAGCAAATATAGTTACGTTTAACACAAGCACACGTGCATAAGTGATAGTGGAGTTCATTATCTCTTAACTTCATATTTGTTTTAGCATTTATCGATTTCTGGTCTTTTGCAGTTTTGGCAGTGATATTTTTCTTGGACTTGGACTTTTAAATTAAGAGCAGTATCATTCTTCTAGCTTAGACTTAAAACATAAACTTTTAAAGTTTAAATGATTAATAATTAATTAATTAATTAATTAGGGGCTGTGTATGGGTGAATTTATTTATATGAAATTTATTATTTATATTTTAATAAAATAATAAGTTATTATATTGTATATAATAAATATAATTAGTGCCTTTATTACATTATTATATCAAGGGCGTTTTAGGAAATAAAGATAAATGAATTTTCATTTGAGAATGTATTCCAAACATAATTTTGTAGAATCCAGTTGAATTCTTTATTTTAAATTATGGAATACCAAACATGATAAATTCATTTAAAATGAATTCTATTTGAAATGCATTTACAAATGATTCATTTGTTTCAAACAGGGTGTAAATAAATAAAAGCCAAATGATTAAAAAAAATCTGAATTTTGGCTAATTCTTTTATCGATACGTATAGGTTGATTCTCAAAAATAACTCACAGGAATTGATTCATTTGAAAATTCAAATGCAATTTATGTATTTTTATTTTAAATCTTTGAACAATTCAATATATTTCTTTAATCATGTAATCACATTTCGAAATCTGATTGATAAATGGATTTATTCTTTGAATAAAGAACAAGCCCAGCTAATAAAGTTCAGCCGCTAATGGATTTATTCTTCATTTTAGTTGCTTATTGATAATAAAATATGTAGAGATTTTAATTTATTCCATTAGAATATGACTAATTAATTGAAATGATTGAATATTTAGATTTAACATCATATGTTTATGTTGTGCTTCTAAATTAAGTAAATAAAAAAGGCCAAATGACTAAAAAAAAGTTTAAATTTTGGTCAATTCTTTTATCCATACATACCGGTTGATTCTCAAAAATAACTCACCAGCATTGAATCAATTCCGCTCCCTCAATTTTGAAATGCTGCTTTAGCAATATTTTTTTACATAACATTTTAAATTTTTGATTAAAGTCAAAATACTACCTTTATATTTATAATGTTTGGTAGCACAACATTTATCGTAATTGAGGACGCGCACGATTTTTCCTAAACGTTTGAAAAGAATAGAATTGTACGGGCTTAGTTCATTTTATTTGGAAATTGGTTTTCTTTTATTAAACCCGTTTAATCATCGGAAAAAGATTCTCTTACTTAGTAAGAGTTTTGATTTTGAAGTCGCCACCCTTATTAGAAAAAAAATTCTTGAATTAGTCGATTCTTTGGAATCTGCTAATCCAGTTTTAAACCAGAGACGGAGTCCGAGAGTTAGGTACGAAATGGGAAGGTACTAGGCACCCATTTTGCTCTGCTAAACCGGCCTCCTTTTTGTCCAAAGATTTACAATTAATAATAATTCGATCAACTAAAATTGAGATGTAAATCTTTTTATGCAATGTTTGAAAAACATGTCATTCACACAAGTTTTTGCAAGCATAATAAACATGAAATATAAAACATTCATGAAGAAAGGGGGAGGAGAAAAGAGTTACAAACCATCCTAATTATTACAATCTACCCTCACTCACACAATTTTTTTGCAAGCATTAATAAAATGAAATATAAAACATTCTTCATGCAAAGAAAGGGGAGGAGAAAAGAGTTGCAAGCATAATAAACATGAAATATAAAACATTCATGAAGAAAGGGGGAGGAGAAAAGAGTTACAAACCATCCTAATTATTACAATCTACCCTCACTCCAAATTTTACAAACCCCCAATCTATTTATTACAAACAAGCTCTTTAATGAGATCCATTAAGATCTCTTTACATTTTGCAATAACAAACAATAGAAAATAATAAGAAATAAACATCCAAACAAACAACATAACAACAAAGATGAATAATATTCCCGTAACTAAAGATCATACATCCCAATCAACTAACAATCACACACTCATAAGAATGAAAAGATGATGCATGAACAAAATAAGGACTTGTTGAATAAGGGGTAGCACAATAATAAACATAAAGGCGTTAAATTAAAGAACATAAAATTAAATGATAGAAAAGTAAAGTGCTTGTAATGTAAATAACATTAATTAAAAGACAAAAAATGAAATGGTTATCCAGATTTAAGCTCATGATCTTGATGTTTATCAAGGATGATGAACAAATTCATCAATCACAGCTCTCAACCTTGTTCTGTTGTTTATTCGATCAATTTATGATCAAATACGCATCCCAAACCTTTTAGGATTGGAGCTATGTCACTAGATGTCCGAGAAAGGGGTATTTATTGAGTTTTTAATGTTCTGGGCCTTTGAAATGAAGGGCCTAGACACATGAGACTATAGTGTGCACCACATAGGTGTGACATGTGCCCCACATAGTGGCATGAGGCCCTTCCCAGATCAGGAAGGTTCAGACGAAGAGCACATCGAAAATAGGCATCTGGGCTCATATGGCGCGAGCCACAGGTCTGTGGCGCACGCCACACGCAATGGCTTGCGCCATCGACTTAGGCAGTGTGCTACAATGACACAGAAGTCTTTATTGGTTCATCCTCAGTTTCGCTCTTAACCAAACCCAATAGAGGTATATAAAACACCGAAAAAAGAAAGAAAAAGTTGTAGGAATGAAGCTGAGGTTCTCAGAAACTACCTTTGAGGAATTTTTTTTTTTTTTTTTGAAGATTAGTTCAAAAGTTGATGAAGAAATCCAAACAACTTGGCTCTGGATCCAATAGTCCGAAGTCTGAGATTGATGTGTGTTTTTAGAAAGATTGATTGCAACTTACTTAGATTCTTTTAGAAAATTTTTCTCTCTCAACCCAAATCAATAAGACTTGTTGTAGATTTTAGGTTGAAGGAGTTTTGACAAAAAAATTTGCAAGAGTTTCTCTTAGCAATAAAAAAATCTCCCCTTTTGGCTCACCCCCGATGTCTATTTATAGACATTTGAGGGTGAGGTGGGCCCATCTAGGGCTGATGTGGCAAAAATGCCACTGTTTGACTCGCAACTAGACCGGCCCCACTTTTGCTAAAATGGACTGGGTGGCAAGCAAAACGAGGTAGTTTGGGCCCAACACGCTTAAAAATAGTTAAACACGTAGATAATCTTAGCCACAGACCATTAGTCCGAAATCGGAGCGATCGGGAATTCTGATTCAACTTTATACAAAAAACGGTGTATCATCACTGAACCTTTTAGGGGCAAAATTTGAGCATCTACACTAATGTTTTCAAAAGTTGAGAGTAGGGGGTCAGCATCCGGCCAATTCAAGTAAAATTTTTGACAAAATTTTTTTTCTTTTGCTTAACCAAATTTAACCAAACTCAATTTTTAACCGAGTTTAACCAAATCCTTTTGGCCGAATTAATTTTGATCATTAACCACACTAAAGTTAAAGAAAATGAAAACCTAATTAATTGGCTTAATTTAACCAAAATTTATGATTAAACGATTTAGTTGAAATAAAAATTAATCGAAATACTAATCATTATTTAATCAAAAGAAAAATTGAAATATTTTTAATTTTCAATCTTATTATCTACTTAATTAAAACGATATAGTTTTGAGAGTCGGTTAATTTAATAAATTCAATTTGGTTAACTTTTAACTAAATCTTTAACTGATCACCGAGAATCTAATTTTCTCTAACCAAAACTTTTAATTGAATATTTGAACCGAATTGGCCAAATTAATTTAATTAACCAAATTGGTCGAACTGAATGCTTATTCTTATTTGAGAGAGTGAGTTATGAAACATTCCTTCTAAAACTTGATGAAATGCTACAAATGGCTTGTTTAATTTAGCTATTTATACCAGTTGATAACTGATAGTAGTTATTGATAGCTGGTGACTGGTAATTGATAATGATTAGCTGATAAATATTGGAGTTTGGTAGTGATTATTGTTGAAATATTAAATGACTATTAATGGTATAATTGTTTTTATATATTTGATTATGTCTATGTATGTAAATATGTATGTAATAAGAGATTACTATAAATATTGACTCAATACATAAATTTATCCATATACTTAACGTAAAAAACTTTATCGCACCTTCAACTTTTACTTGGATTTGTTGAACACTTTAATTTATAAAATTGTATCAATTAAATACTTTAATTTGCAAAAATTATTCTATTGAATGCTCAGAATTTTAAAATTAGGTTAATTAAATACTTATTGGATAGTGAAAAAGTTGAAAATTATTATTTTAAAAATTATGCTAGCCATATATTAAGTGAATATCTTCCATATAAATGTGAAAATACCAAAAATATTATTGCTAGTGTAAAAATGATACAATGTTAGCAAAATTCATAAATTTAGGCAGGGGCGGAGCCACATGCAGCCAAGCATGGGCACCTTCCCACCCTGAAATAGAAAAAAAAAAGCGCTTTAAGTTTTCATGCATTTGGGTAGAATCTAAACTAATGCTTCTCATATTTCACTACAAAAAAAACGCACTTTTGCGATCGAATTTTGCGACCGATGTACATATTATGATGATATTGCGACCAATTGCGATGAATGGGAGATTAAATATCCACCGACGGATTTACGACCAAATGACGACAGATTTTGCGACGGATTTGTGATCAAAGTAATATCCGTTGCTAATTTTAGCGCTAATAATTCCCACTAGTTTGGTTTTCATTTCGCGACCCCATTACGACTAATTTGCTATCGATTTTGAGACGGATTTGCGACCGTTTAAAAGCCTGTCGCAAAATTGGGCGCTGCAGTTCAGCGCTAAATTTAACTTTCGTTGTGCGACCGAACCTTTTGCGACTGATTGTATTGATCGCAAGTCGGTCGCAAAAAAATAGGGCTTTATAAACCCTTGGTCACCTTGCGCGAGCGTAGCTCCTTCTTCCTTCCCCTTGTCCCCTCTATTGCAGTTGTTCCCAGCCCAGCAGCCTCCTTCTACGCTCTCTTGCAGCGCCGGTCGCCGAAGATTTTTCCTCCTTCTTTGTTCGCGTTCGCCTAGTCAGGTACGTCTCTTGCTTTTTTTTTTTTTTTTTTTTTTTTTTTTTTCTTCCTTCCCCTGTCCCTCTATTGCAGTTTGTTTCCCAAGCCCCAGCAGCCTCCCTTCTACGCTCTTCTTTGCAGCGCCGGTCGCCGAAGGATTTTTCCTCCCTTCTTTGTTCGCGTTCGGCCTTAGTTCAGGTACGTCTTTCTTTGCTTTTTTTTTTTTTTGTTTTTTTTTGATTTAGTTCAATGTGAGATTGCCAATTTCGCTTTTTAGTTTATTTATTTTGTAGTTAATATTTGTAGTTGTTTTTTTTTTTTTTTTTTTTTTTTCAATCTGAACGCAATTGTAGTGTATTTGTGTAGTGTTGTAGTGACTAAATGAAAATTAAAACTACTTAGCGATATCTAAAACTACTTAGCGACTATCAATTGCAAATAATATAAGAAATACATAGTTAAGTAAACAAATGACTTATTTTAAGAAATAACAATTATTTAACTAAAAAAATGACTCAATAAATTAGTAATGAATAAAATTGAAATAATATTATACGTTTATTTTCTTTTATTAACTTATTTAGTATAATTACTTAGTAAACAAATGACTTATTTTATTAATTACCTAGTATAATCAATAATACGTAGTATTTATAATAATAGTATATAGCACGGGTATACAACTAGTATTTATGTACTATTTATATATATAGTTTGGTTCAATTAACATAGTTTGCATTGGATTATTGACTTTAGAAATTATCTAATATTTGTTTCAAATTTAAAATATAATTCGAAATATAAATCTAAAAATGTTAATTTAAGTTTTATTTTTAAAATTATTAAAGGAATATAATGGGTCTCTACTCTCTAATAATTATGTAAGGACCGAAAGACAAGCCTGAAAGAGAGTAAACAAAAATGACAATATTTCGTTAATTGTAATTTGTAAAGAAAAAAGTTAATGACTGTAATTTATAGAAGTGTTTATTATGTATTGAAATTAATTTTTTTAAAATTAGTTTATGTTGATTTGTGTTTTCATTTGATTGGAAATCACATGAATGATGCGTTTGAGTTGGGCGTTTGAGTTGGAGGCTTAGTAGTGGCCATTTTTACTTTGGAGGATGTTGAGATGATATAGAAGTGTTCATATTAGTGTGTTTTGACTTGAGAATTGATTATGTTATGCCGAAGTACTGCCGAAATTTTTTTTAAAAACTAAATATGAGGAATCGTATACTTACTGAAATTACAGTAAGTTTATATATATATATATATATAACCGTAGTTAGAAATAATAACCTTAGTGAGTTTACATATATATAGTTACCCTAGTTACCCTTATTATAGAAATAACCTTAGTAAGTTAAAAGTGTAAATGGAACATTACTTTTGGCATGTTTTAAGGATGATTTAGGACTAATGCAATTACATATAATTTGCCCTTTATAAACAGAGCGTTAATTATGTAAAAAAAATACGGACTAATCGAGATTGGATGTACTAGAGGTACGAGGTCAATGAGATACTAAGACAAGAATTCTTGAAAGGATTGGAATAGTTTATACAGTTTGCAGTTGGTAATCCCAGTAGATCCCAGTTGTATGGATGGTAATAAGTTGAGGTATTAATGTAGATCACAAGAAAGTGTCAAAATAAAGAGCTTTCCTTAGATATCGATACAATTAAACTTCAATTAATGCAAAAAATGGGTTCGTGAAAATTAATAAGAATGGATACATCAATGGTGAACCGAGTTTCCCAGTGGGGTCAGGCCACTCTAATCCTGTAAGTTTCAGAAGGTCAGCCTTATCAATTTCAAGTATGGTAATCGATGCAATGATATGGTAAATCGATGTGAGTAAGAGCCAGAATTTCACTGGATAATATGGAGAAATCCGCTTAAACTATGCAGGCACGGAACAATTTTGACATGCTAAGTGCAGCTAAAGTGAATTATGGCCTGGTGCATGAATCATTTCAATTCTATCTTTGTGGCACGATTACTGCAATCAATGAAAGTAGATGCATCATTTTTTTCAAAAGGTGTTTACGATGATTTATGGATGGTAAGACAAGAATCTTGGATTGGAATAGTTTATACAGTTTGCAGTTGGTAATCCCAGTTGTATGGATGGTAATAAGTTGAGGTATTAATGTAATCACAAGAAGTGTCAAAATAGAGCTTTTTTAGATATCGATACAATTAAACTTCATTAATGCAAAAATGGGTTCGTGAAAAATTATTAAGAATGGATACATCATGGTGAACCTCGAGTTTCCAGTGGGTCAGGCCACTCTATCCTGTAAGTTCAGAAGGTCAGCCTTATCAATTTCAGTATGGTAATCGATGCAATGATATGGTAATCGATGTGAGTAGAGCAGAATTTCATGGGATAATATGGAGAAATCGCTAAACTATGCAGCACAACAATTATTTGACATGCTAAGTGCAGCTAACAGTGAATTATGGCCTGGATGCATGAATCATTCAATTCTATCTGTTGTGGCACGATTACCCTATCTGAATCATTCAATTCTATCTGTTGTGGCACGATTACTGCACATGAAAGTAGAGCATCATTTTTCAAAAAGGTGTTACGATGATTTTGTGCAGTTGGCAAAAGAAATTAGTTCGGGGATTAGGACTACATGTGGAAAAGATTGATTATTGTCGAAATAATTGTATGAGATACTGGGCTGTTGACTCCGAATTAAGAGAATGCAGGTTTTGTAATCTTCCAAGATATCAACGGCGGGGTCAAGGGACTGGTAGAGTATAAGGAGAGAAGGCTTTCAAGAAGATGTATTATTTCCCTCTTGTTCCTCGCCTGCAAAGTTTATAAGCATCTAAGGCGACAGCCGAACACATGAGATGGCATGCTTTTCATGAATATGAGGGTGGTATAATGACTCATCCGTCAGACTCTGAAGCCTGGAAACACTTTGATAACAATCGTCCTGTGTTTGCTGCTGATATGAGAAATGTTAGATTGGGGCTTTGTACTGATGGGTTTCATCCGTTTGGTCAATCAGGACAACAATATTCATCATGGCCTGCATTATCACACCATATAATCTACCACCCTCAATGTGTATAAAAGGTGAATACATGTTTTTGTGTGTTATTGTACCTGGCCCTAATAAATTGAAATACAAAATTGATGTGTTTCTGCAACCTTATTGCCGAATTTAATTATTTATGGGAGTATGGGGTTGAAATGTTTGATATTTTGGCCAATCAGAATTTCATAATGAGAGCTCTTAGCTTTGGATCATCAGTGATTTTTCAGCATTTGGAATGTTATCTGGGTGGAGTACGGCAGGCAAATTGGCTTGTCCTCATTGCATGGAAAACACTAATGGTCCTCATTGCAATGGAAAACACTAATGCATTTACACAAAAAATGGAGGTAACAATGTGGTTTGATTGTCATCACAAAAATTCTTAGCAGAATCCTCACCCTTGGAGAGAAATCGACAATGCTTTAGAAAACACGACTATTGCTGATCCCTCTGCCTTGTGAAGTCTGGAGCTAAAATTATACAAGAAATTGTACAAGAAATTGAAGATCTAGGGCTTATGAAAGTTACAGAGTTAGGTGCAGAAGAGGTAAATGGTAGAATTGGCAAGAATAGCGGATGGAAAAAAGCGAAGCATCTTTTAGGATTTGCCATGCTGGGTTTCACTTCTTATCCATCATAACCTTGATGTGATGCACATAGAAAAAAAATGTGTTTAAAAATCTATTCAACACTGTCATGAACATTGAGGGTAAATCCAAGGATAATGCAAAAGCGAGAGCAAACGTGAAAGAAATTTGTTGTCGACTAGAACTCGAGCAATCTATACTTATTGGTAAGTTTCCAATGCCATGTTATTCTTTAGATAAACCCCAAAGGTAATTATTATGCGAATGGGTCCGATCATTAAGGTTTCCAGATGGATACTGTTCAAATATGGGTAGATGTGTTGACATGAGGAAATACAGATTGTTTGGCATGGCATGAAAAGCCATAACTGTCATGTTTGCATGCAATGATTGATTCCTGTGGCATTCCAGGAATTATTGCTAGGGAAAATTTAGGAAGTAATGATAGAATTGAGTCTCTTTTTCAAGGAATTGACCATGACTGTTATCCAATGTGATGATATGAACTAATTAGCGCGAGAAATCCCAGTAGTGATATACAAATTGGAGCAAATTTTTCCACCCGGCTTCCTTGATTCTATGGAGCATCTGCCGTTCATTTGCCTTATGAATGTCGTCTAGCAGGACCGGTACAATATAGATGGATGTATCCATTTAAGAGATGAATCACTAACATCCCATTCTAATCATTACAATTTTATTTCAACTTATATTTACTTATTGGCTTTGTCCAATTACAAACACCCGTAAAAAATTAAAAAGAATGTGTGCAATAATGCAAAGGTCGAGGGATTAATTTGCAATGCATATTTGGTGGAAGAAGCTTCCGCCTTCTGTTCGTACTACTTCGAACCACATATTTACACTAAGCATCGGAGAGTGCCACGTAATTCGGAGAGTGCCACGTAATGATGACGGAGGAGATCGAATAGAATCTGAGTTAGAAGGAAATCTAACAATTTTCAGCTATCCTGAGCATATGATTTGTAAATAAAAAAAAGACGATTGCCAGATCTAGATATACGAGCGGCTCAAACCTATATTTTGTTGAATTGCGAAGAGATTACACCATTTGTACAGTAAGTATAAATCTTGTAGAGAGTCTAAACTTAATACAACTTAGTTAAATCGTATTTATGATAATTTTCTTCGCTTATAAACAGGAAATATATCAAGCTTTTACAGCTTTAAAATTCCAATTTGACTGATATTGCAGTTGATGCAAAACTGGACTCTGAATTTACAGAATGGTTCAAATGTTATGTAAGTAACTTTCTAGTACACAACATATATGTGTACATTCTTAGATTTCACTCGTGTCATTACTATTTCCCATAGGCTCGAAGCTCGGGAAGCGATATTGATAATAGATTCATTAATAATAGATTCATTACTGATCTAGCAAGGGGTCCTCTACCGGTTGCTAATGCCTACTCTGGCTACTTTATAAATGGTTACAAGTTTCACACCGAGGGTTATGGGACAACTAGAAAGACAATGAATAGTGGTGTTTGCATAAAGGGATCAAACTGCAGTGACATGTCAAATGATTTTTATGGCAAATTGGTTGAGGTTTTGGTGTTAGAATATCCATCCCTACCAATCAAGTGCACAATCTTATTCAAATGTGAATGGTTTCCAATCAAGTGCACAATCTTATTCAAATGTGAATGGTTTGATCCTATGCCAAACGTCGGCATGAAGGTTCATCCTAAGTATAATCTTATGGATATTAATCAAAGAAGAAGATATACGAAGTACGAACCTTTTGTGTTGGCGATGCAAGCTACACAGGTGTACTATGTCCCATATCCATCATTGAAATGAGATCGTTGCGATTGGATGGCAGTATGTAAAATCAAGCCTGGATCAGTTGTTCACGCAGTTGAAACCAAACAATCTGCTTCACTCACAGTATACAGTATCTGAAATCTTTCAAAAGAAGTTTGCGGTTGATATGCCAATTGATGCAAGTTTGCTGAAGATTTATAACGATAGATTGGACGATGAAGCGCGGAACTTAATGTTGAAAATAGGAAGCATGAATGATGTAAGAGGAAAAGTATTCAATCGATCAAATCATCATGGGTACCTCAGAAGATGAATATCAAGAAGAGGAAGAAGAAGAAGAAGAGGAAGCAGATGATGATGAAGATAGAAATACTTAATACATTATGTATTATGGATAATAAATTAATAGATGTATATATCATATTATTAATGAAGAATTTTAATGTTATTCACTTTCTTTATATATATTTACCACATGTTCTACAATTCATAAAATTATATACATACATATGTAGGTTCTGTTATTTGTAGTACAGATGGCTAGAGGCAGGGCATTTGATTCAGATGCATCTGGTAATGGTCCTCATGGAGGTCGTGGCCGAGGACGCACTACACGTGGACGAGGAGGGAATATCCCTCCTTCTTCTTCTTCAGGTATGTCTGGGGCTTCATTCTCTGCTCAGCCTCCCGTATCGCCATCACTTCCTTCTGTTCCTTCCTCTTTTACCCCACTTCCTAGACCAATAGAGTCTTCACCAGCTTCACAGTCACCTACTGCACAAGGTAATCATAAATGTCATTTACCGTCATTTCAGTTATATATTAATTATTTCTGTATTGATAGCATTTGTCACTTCTTTTGCAGCTTCATCAAAGCCATGTAACAAGCTTAGTTTGGTAGCGGGACAATAAGTACTTATTTACATTTTCCTTTGAACTTGGTTTTATTCAGATTTTGATGCTTTCTAAGTACTTATTTACATTTTCCTTTGAACTTGGTTTTATTCAGATTTTGATGCTTTCATCTACTTATATTTCACTTATGTTTTTTTTCTTAGCATATATCTATCCTCTCGAGTCTCAAGGCAAATTATGAGGATAATCAAGCTACATCTCGATAAAGATGGATACAAATGGGATGCCATACCACAGGAGGCGAGAGACTTTTATTGGGAAGAGTTTTACGTACAATTTGTTCAAGTTATATCTTCATTCAATGTAATTAATAATCAAGCTACATCTCTTTATTGAAATTTTATTTTTCATTCTTACAGAAGCATTTTGTATGACTTTTATTGGGAAGAGTTTTTTACGTAACAATTTGTTTAAGTTTTATATCTTCATCTTCATTCAATGTAATTAATAATCAAGCTACATCTCTTTATTGAAATTTTATTTTTCATTCTTACAGAAGCATTTTGTATGGGAAGAGGCCATTATGACTATGCTAAAAGTGGCCTAGGAGAAATTGTACGCTCTAAGGTATGCTGACTTCACCTATAGGATGCGAAAAAGCGGCAAGAAGCAGCAATGCGTGTCTCAGGAGATATGAGAGAGTTGGCAGAAGGCTTGGAGGATCTTACATTCAAGAGAAAGTGTGACATATTTGCACGAAACAGACGCAGTGAGACTGGCGGTGATGGGGCAGGACCTTTCCAACACACAAGCGGATCAATATCTGCTATAGAGACATCTCAATTATTAGTGAGTCAACTAGTTACAATTACATTTACTGATGGTTAATGAAATGACACCATATTATATTAATATCTCAATGTAATTAATTAATTCATTACAGGCAAAAAAATATGGTAGTGAGCCCAACACCGATGGAGGTGTTCACTTACATTCAAACAAAGGACGGCACGATGGGAAAATACGTTTGTCGACAGATGTGCGTTGGGCAATCAGTGGTAAGTAACAGTGAAGAATATTTAACATTTACCTTTAGTCCCTTTCTCTTCCTACGTGGTACAATTCAATTATAATAAAGCTTTGCAATGCATTGATTAATTAATTTTATTTATTTTCAGGAGAACCATAGTACTTCTCACGCGAGCGTGTTATTTCTTCTCAGGCTGGATCTGAAGCTGAGTCAAGAATTAAATGGAGCTAGCACTGAGCGTGTTATTTCTTCTCAGGCTGGATCTGAAGCTGAGTCAAGAATTAATGAGCTAGCACTTTATCTGGAGGCCGTAGGGGGCGAAAAGAAGAGGAAAATATATGGCATCGGGTCTCAGACATCACAGTTTTACTACGGCTCAGGCTTAGCATCTGATGCTTCTGCAGCTTCCTCACGACCACAGCCCGACAGCAATGCCGAGGAGATTAGTGCATTATAGGCTCATGTTGATGAGCAGGAGAGACAGCATGCAGAGCTTCGAGCGCATGTCATGCGGATGTTCGGTCAGCATGGTGCTGGTGCTTCTTCCTCTCATCCTCCGCCTGCTATAGATCGAGATGTTTCTACAGCTCTACGTCAGCCATCATCGTCTCATCTTGATCCAGATACTGCAAACGATACCTTGGTCACTCCTGCCGACACTACGACACATCCAACAGACACTCCAGCCAATGCTACGACACTGGATCGTGTAGAGGATCGACCTCGTAGATTTGATTTTGGACCTTTTTATCTTTTTATGATTTTTTCATATTTTGTATAATACATTACATTAACAATTTCATTCTTACATTATTAATGTATTGTGATCTTGATGATGATGCTTGTGATTGTGATGTATATATATGCGGATTTTTGACAGGTGCAAAAAATATTGCTTTTTAATATTATTCAATGATTTTTTTTCTGTAATTACATTTTGCGACTGACTAGAGACCGAACTGCAACCAAAATTATAACCGTCAAATTCAAATTTGACAAATCACCAACCAATCACTTTCAAAATTTGCGACCGATTTGCAACCACTTTATGTAATTGCGATCGACGCAATCTGCGATCAATTTGCGACAGGCTTTCAGAATGAAAACACGATGAAAATTGGCGACCGATAGTCAGAATTCGGTCTCTAATTTGCGACCGCTAAATAATTCGGTCGCAAAACTGTTTGCGACGAGTACTTTTACGATGGATAGATATCCGTCGTGAAGCAGTCGCTAATGTCATTTAGCGACTGATTTCTCACATTTTTCCCGTCGCAAAATTGTGTTTCATATAAAAAAGAAAATCTGTAATTAGAATTTGCTAATTTATAAATTAAATAATTTAAAAGAAGATGATGTGTGTTTAATATTTACTGCTTTATAATTATATGGACCAAAAAAATCAAATATGAAATATTTGTTGAGGCTTTATGCATAACTTTAATGATAAATAAACGAAATTTTCATTTAGCTTTTATTGAGAGTTAAATGCGTATATAGCAAACTATATAGTATATGCTTTGGAATATGTAGCAAGTTTTGGACAAAATATCTATTAAAAAAATTAGTTAAATTCATGTTGAAACTTTAAAATTTTAAAATAACATAGTTAAATACTTTTTTTATTTATCTAGACAAATATCAATTTATTTAGCTACACTTTTTCATCTCCATCATCTACCCAAATGAACTTAAGAAATATTATAAATCAATAGAATTAGGATAAAGTGATGATTTTTGTTTTTAAAATTAATCAGATATTATTATTATCAATATCAAAAACTTGCAATTTCTAATTAAATTTAAGAGCTAACAATTAAAATTTATTATATTGAAATTTAAAAATAAAGATATATTTCAGGCAAATTTTTCTTTTTATCTTTATTTACATATTTGTTGATATTATTTTATTTAATGTTAGTTAATTTTAATTTGTCCACCTTAACTAAATTTTCTGCCTTGAATTGAAGAGCATAATAGATAACTCACAAAATTTTAGAGAACATAAAATTTTTTTCCATAAAAATAGATAGAGATATATTTATGCATTTGACCTATTAATACTACTAGGACTTTGATTTGGTTACTATTAAGAGATTAGTATCAACCCCTAGGCATGGCCACTGGTTCGGTTCTAATTGGAATCGAACCGAAATCGAACCGTACTTAGACAAACTAGAACCGGACCAAAACCGGCGGTTCATAATTTTGAATCGGAACCGGAGGTTCAAGGGCTAATTAAGATTCATGTGAATGTTAAAATATGAACCGGAATAGGCGATTCCGATCTGGTTCGAACCGGATGCACAAAAAAATTTTAGCTTAAAATTTTTATAAAAAAATTTATATCACTTGATTTGATTGTAGTTGAATTTTAGCTTTAAATTTTTATAAAAAAATTTATATCAACTTGATTTGATTGTAGTTGATTTAATTTTAATGGTAAAGAGAAGTACAATGGTAGCTATTATAAAAAATTGGTGAAAAAAATAAATATGATTTTGACTTAATTAAAACAAAAATGGTACATGAATAGTCGATTTATATAAAAAAAAAAATTTAAGTGTACAAAAAAAAAAAGAGTGTAAACGGATAGTTTTTTGATATGATAGGTGTTTTTATTTATTTTTTGGTAATTAAATTTTTATTTTTTAATCATTTATTTATTTACTGTAATTTACTAAATTATTATCCAAAAATATAGCTGTTATTTTTCCCGTTATAAGGGACAATTTGGGAAAACTAATAAAATGAGAAAACATGGTATAAATATGATGAGTTAATGATTTTTTTATTCCACACCAATTAATATCCTAACTCTTCTGCTCGTATTCTCAATCAAAATTCTCCTCAAATTTCCATAGTTCATTATTTTTTCATATGCTTTTATTTTTCCGTAATATTTGGATTATCTATTGTTATTTTGTATTTTCTTACATCCAATTCGCAAATTCCCTTGCTCTAATGCTCAATTTTTTCCATTCATAAATTTAGCTTCATTTTATTTTTCTAATATTTTCTTAGTATTTGAAAAATAATAATTTCAACTCATTCCCAATTAAATTTTAATATTCCATTTATAGTTTTTTTCCTAATATTAGTGAATTTATCAAATTTGTAAATTTAAATGTAATAATAGTTCTTAGTTTAGTTAATAGAAGTTTTCTTTTATTTTATAATAATTTTAATTTAGTTAAATAAAAATAATAAAATTTAAACATTTTAAAATTATTATTTATTTATGAATTCGAAATCAAAATTTTATTATTTTTTTAAAATTTGCGTAATACCAAAACCGAATCGGAACGTAATTTGAACCATCGGTTCGCCGGAACCGTGTTGAACCGTACCGAAACCGGAAGTTTAAGGGTCGATTTCGGTTTAAAATTTTAAATATGTCGAACCGGCGGTTCAATGAACTGGAACCGGCGGTTCACTGAGCCGATGATGCCTATCAAACCCATCTTACAAGGAAGACCTATCATTTTTATTTTTGATTGGGCTCATGAGAGTAAAAATTTATTAAACCAACTGTAGTTGATAAGGTCCGATACATGGGAGGCCAAGCCCAGCTTCAGTAGTAATAAAACCTGGTCTAACTCGTTAAATTGCGCTATCACGTGGCATGCAGTGGAGGAGCTCACCTTTTTAGTTTCTTTTCGTACTAGAACACAGAAAGTTGAAAACTAATGACATGATTTCAACTTTTCTTTTGAATTAATTTTTTTTTTTCAATTTTTACATGATTTATAACCCATAATTTTATTTAAAAAGTATAAATTAACAGACTCTAATCTATTTATTAAGTAACCTAAAATCAGATTTCTCATTAATTAAACTGTTACTCTCACGTTTAATTCCCAAAATTCAACTTTTTTTTAAAAAAAAAAATTATTTCCACCAATTAAAACTCCAAACAAGGTATTATAAAAGAAAGTGAATTATTGTATTTGAACGACAATAATGTTTTTAAAAAATAATAAATAATTTAATAATATATATAAAAATGAAATAGAAAAATATTGAGATTAAAAATTATATACTTATTAAGTTTATGTACCGACAAAATATCATTGGTGATTTAATTTTATTGATTAAAAATATTAATTTTTAATTTTAAATTCTATTAGATAAAATAATAAATTTTATTATATATTATATAGAGTATATATTTAATACGGTAAAAATATAATATTTTTATATTTAATACGGTAAAAATAATAGATATAATATTTTTAATAATTTTAATTTTATTTGATTAAAAAAATAAAAATAATTTAATTTTGATCGATTATTTTAGGCTTTATGAAATAAAATTCCATAAATCATCCAAGAGACAAGCTTTTATACAACTTGGAATAGAACCCCAATAATGAAGGCAATAGTAAGAACAAGAGGCCCTAGTTAGATTACGAGCCACATTGGCTTGCCAATAAGACCAAGATAAAGAAACATCCAATAAATCACCCAGCAACAGCTTACAGTCAAAAATGATGGAACCAAACTCAGAAAGCAAGCTAGTAGGCTACTGCATAGCATGATGCACATGCAATGAATCTATCTCAATCACCAACGGGCCAAGCTACTGTGATTTCAACCAAGAGAATACCTCTTTAAGGCCAATGGCCTCATCAATACACAAATGTATAACTTCCCGGGAATTTTAATTGCACTTATATTCATCACTGTAGGAATCGGGTTCAAGCTTTCCTCAGCCCCTTCTCATTAATAGACTCCTGACATATATGAAGGAGTGCGGTTTGTTCAAAAAATTCCTACCTCTCTATCTATTTCTGAGATGCTTGGTGCCATAGAGGGTGTTAAAGGAAGAGGACTAAATAGTAGGAATATCAACTAACACTCAAAATAAAACTTCATTAACATTTTCTTAAACACACGCATTTATCTTACAAACTCTATTACATACTCTGCACACACAAACTCTATTTATAGAGCAAACATCGTATAATCTTGTGGTTTATAAACAACCACCATTACATTAAACAAAAACCACACACTTATAAAACAAAAACCACACACTTATACCTAAAACAGCCCATGCTTTCCATACACAACTCACAATCTTCTTTTGTCTGCCACTTTACAAATCTTATTTTGTCTGCACATATTTTTAACAACCCACTACAATCTTCTTTGTCTTGCCACATACATTTATTATTCAAACTAGCTAAATTTGTCTATTCTTATTGTTGATAAGTTGCACGCATGCATGTGCATATCAAATCATTGTCCCTCCTTTTATTTTTTATTTTTTTATTTTTTTAAATTAGTTTAATTATTTGCAACATCCCCTCTTAAACTTAATTTTCGGTAATTCCATAAATGCTCGCAACTGATTGAACATGTCGTAATTTAAAAGCGGCTTCGTAAAAATTGTAGCACTTGATCTTAGTTTTACATACTGTCAGTATTAACTTCATTTTGGCTCATGCTTTCCCTGATGATGATACTCGTATCAATATGCCTTGCTTCGATCATGGAATACTAGGATTCTTTGCGAAAAATGCAATGCAGATTTAATTATCTACAAAAATTTTGATTTGGATCATGTTGAGCATCTTCCATTCCCCTTCAGTAATCTTCCTCAGCGCATATTGCATGACATACACATGCTGTCGCAGCAACATATTATGCTCAGCAAGTTGACAAAAGTCAGCAAGACAAAGTCACAATGGGTTGCTTCTTGGAACTCCAAGTGAATGCCGTATTACCCACGAAAAATACAAAACCTATCATGCTTTTTCGATCATCCTTGTCACCGGCCCAATCACTATCACTGTATCCAACTAATTTAAATTCATCAGAAATTGAGTAGTGTAGGCCAACATTGATTGTACCTTTTAAATAACGGAGTATTCTTTTTTATGCATTCCAATGAGACTCCGTTGGCGCTTCCATGTATCTACTCACCAATCTAACTGCATATAGGATGTCTGGCCTTGTGCATGTCAGATATCTAAGACTTCCAACTAGGCTTCGAAAAATTGTCGGATTCACTTTCACACCATTTTCATCTTTAGTTTAGTCAACTTTAAGCTGCATTCAACCGGTGTTTTGATAGGATTGCAATTCTCCATTTTGAACTTCTTCAAAACCTCCTTTGCAAAGCCACTTTGAGAAATTAAAATTCCATCATCATTCTGCTTCACTTCAATGCCAAGGTAATATGACATGAGGCCAATATCAGTCATTTCAAACTCACGAGCCATCGCCTTCTTGAATTCTTCAAACATCTGCTGATTACTCCCTATGAAAATTAAATCATCCATATAAAGACAAACAATCATTATGTCTTCATTTTTCATTTTTACATACAAGGCATATTCATGTGGACATTTAAAGAAACCATTCTCTTGAAAATATTTATCAATTCGGCTATTCCAGGCTCTTGGTGCTTGCTTGAGCCCATAAAGTGCTTTCTTCAACTTTAACACTTTATCCTTCAACTTTAACACTTTATCTTCATACCCTTTTGTAATGAAACCAGGTGGTTGTTGAATATAAATTTCTTCCTTTAAATATCCATTCAGAAAAGCTGATTTGACATCCATCTGATGAATCTTCCACCTATTTTGTGCAGCAATTGAGATCACCAATCTGATCGTTTCCAATCTAGCAACTGGAGAAAAAACTTCATTATAGTCGATGCCAGCTCTTTGACTGAATCCTTTTGCTACCAGCCTCGCCTTGTGTCTCACAATTTCACCTGCTGCATCTTTCTTCGTCTTGAACACCCATTTAACACCAATGGGTTTTTCCAATGGTTTTTTTTTTTTCGCTGGAAAGTGAGGTAAGTTTCCCACGTTTTTTTGTTCTTTTCGATTGCTTGAATCTCTTCCTCCATGGCTTTTCTCCATCGCATATCTTTCATTGCTTCTTCTGCATCAATTGGTTCACTATCAACAAAATGACAATAAAGAGTTAATTCTTCACTGAGATTTCTTGTTACATCATAAAGATCTTCAACTCGTCTTAGCTTTAGTGGCCTTTCTCTGGGACTTTCATTTTGGTTTTCTTCTTCTCCAACAGAATCACCTGAAAGAGGAGTATTAGTTTCTGGTGTAGCAATTGTTACCTCTAGATCATTGTCATTGTTTTCATCCATAGAGAGTGGATAAAAACTATAACTCTTCTTCTTTTCATTACTCCAATCCCAACATACTTCTTCATCAATAGTCACATCTCTGCTAATGATCATCTTTCCAGAATCAGGATCGAACATCTTGTATCCTTTTGATTGTTCAGAATAGCCCACAAACAAATACTTTCTACTTTAATACTTTCTACTTTTGTCATCAAGCTTCCTTCTTTCTTCATCTGGCGCATGAACATATGCAATACTTCCAAAAACACGTAAGTGAGAAACACTTGGCATTCTTCCACTCCATGCTTCTTGCGGTGTTAAATCTAGAACACTGGTAGTTGGAGACCGGTTCAAAATGTAGACTGCACAATCAACAGCTTCTGCCCACAGCTCCTTTGGTAAGTTCTGGCTCTTCAACATGCTTCTTGTCATGTTCAGCACCGTTCTGTTCTTTCTTTTCACGACACCATTTTGTTGGGGAGATCTTGGAACTGTCAAAAAATGACGAATGCCATTGTCTTCACAAAATTTGTTGAATTCATTTGATGTGAACTCTCTTCCTCTGTCGGATCTGAGTGCTTTGATATACTTCCCGCTTTCTTTCTCAACAATAGCTTTGAATTTTTTAAATGCTCCAAAGACTTCTGATTTTTCCTTCAAAAAATAAACCCACGTCTTTCTGCTATAATCATCAACAAATAATAAGAAATCCCACGTCTTTCTGCTATAATCATCAACAAATAATAAGAAATATTTGTTATTACCAAGTGATATTGGAGTTATTGGTCCACAAACATCTGCATGAATCAGCTCCAGTGGTGCTTTTGCTCTTGAAATGGACTCCTTCGGAAAACTGGTTTTGGATTATTTTCCAACAAGACATCCTTCACAGAGTTGATGTGGTTGATCAATTGGTGGTAATCCATGCAGCATCTTTTTTTGACTGAGTAACTTTAGCCCTCCAAAATTGAGATGCCCAAACCTTAAATGCCAAAGCCAATGGGAATTCTTCACACATACTTTCAAGCATTTTGTAACATCAGTCTGAATATTCAATGGAAACATTCGTTTCTTTGACATTGGTACTCTTGCTAATAGCTCCTTTTTCTCATTCAACAGCAACAACTTTCTATTCATCATATGGACTTCATAATCTTTCTCCAACAATTGTCCCAAACCAAACTCAAAATATTGCTTTTCAAGTTAGGCACAAAGTAAACATTATCAATGAACTGGTGACATCCATTCTTTTGCCGGATAAGAATGGTTCCTTTACCTCTAATGTCGATTTTTGATTTATCTCCAAATACTACGTTGCCACAAATAGATCTGTCAAGTTCCACAAATATCTTCTTATTGCCAGTCATATTGTCAAGTTCCACAAATATCTTCTTATTGCCAGTCATATGATTACTTACTGTAGTATCCAGGTACCACATATTATTTTGAGAATTTATTTCTCCTTCATGTGTTAGCAATACGGTGCCTGTAACGTCCTCTTGTTGGTAGCTGTTTCCTCTACTTGCTTAGGCGAACTCCAGCATTCTGAAGCGTAATGGCTATATTTGGAGCAATTGTAACACTGGATGTTGGATTTGTCTCTTCCATCATTTGATCTCCAGTTTCCTCTTCCTCGACCTTTTCCACGTCCACGACCTCTGCCTCTTGTGAACTGGGTATTTCCATCATTGTTGTCACCTCTTCTGAATTGTTGATTTCTGCTACGTCCTCTTCCTCTTTTGCTTCCTCCATGACCTCTACCACGTCCTCTTCTTGATTGACTGATATCTCGGTGATTTTCATTTTCTTTGAACGAAGTCTTTGCTGCCAAGACTTGTTCTACATACTCTTCTTTTTGTCTATTCAACCTTTCCTAACGTGCTTGCAATGAACCAACAACTTCATCAACAGTCATTGCACTTGTATCTCGTGATTCTTCTATGGCCACTACTATGTAGTCAAACTTTGGTAGTAGCGACCGTAGAATTTTTTCAACAGTTCTTGACTCATCAATTTTTTTGCGTAAAGTCATGAACTTGAATGAAATTGAAGCTGTCAGAGGGACGATCAATTACACAATACCTGAACGATTTTGAAGGACTTGTAACTGAGTTAGCAGTTGGTGGTATGTCCTTAGAAGATGAGATGAAAGCATGCCTACTGTTGGGATCTCTACCGATTCTCTATTGGATAAGCTGGGATTACTCTTGGGTATTTCATTGAGTAACTCAGACTCCAAATTGGTGTGGTAACGATGTCTATTGGTAAAGAATAGACTACTTAATGAAGAACTACGGAAGAAGAGAGATGTTGCTAGTTACCGTTCACAAGCCCTTCACAGATGAATAGGGCCGGAGGCAAGAGTAGAAGTCCAAGGCCATATAAAGTTCAAGTTGTAGCATCCAAGTCCAGGGAGGAGATTTGAAGGGAAATGTTACCATTGCGGTAAGGAGGGTCATTCTCCAAAAGAAATTGTCGTTTACTTCAAAACAGGTAATGCAGACCGAAGACAAGAGAATGACAGGAATACATCTGCTACAAGTCTCAGGAGAAGATGTGAGGTGACTTAGTGTCACTCATGATGCAGATTGTCTGTCATGTTGGAGATGCAGATACGAGTGGATAGTAGACTCCGGGTGCTTCATACCACTATGTTCCAAAAAAAGAGAATATTTTTCCACTTATAAAGCAGGGGGGGAACTTTGCACTATTAAATGGGAAATAATAGTCTCGCAAGTAGTGGGAATCGGTTGATATCTACATAAAAGACAAGTGTTCGGGTTGCACATTTAAACACTTAAAAATGTGCGGACCATATTCTTGATCTTCGGTTTTGAACCTGTGTCTGTTTTTAAGTTTGTACCGGACAAGAAGGCTATCACCATCATACAGGGTTGGCGGTAATTGGAAACTCACTCAAAAGGATCTTGGTCTGGTGGTGGCGAGAGGAAAATTATGTTGCTCGCTGTATAAGACGCACGCAATAATTTGTGCGGGTCAACTGAATACAGTTGAAGATGATGCTTCACCAATTTTGTGGCATAGGCGGCTGGCGCACGTTAGTGAGAAAGGGTTGAATATGTTGGCTAAGAAGTCCCTCATACCATTAGCCAAAGGTAAGATAAACCCTTGTGATTATTGTTTATTTGGGAAGCAACATCGGGTCTCATTTTTGAAAAGCTCTAGAAGGAGAGATAACAAGTTAGAGTTGGTATACTCTGACGTATGTGGTCCCATGGAGGTAGAATTACTTGGAGGAAGTAGGTATTTTCTTACCTTCATTGATGATTTCTCAAGAAAAACATGGATATATTTGTTGCGCACAAAAGACCAAGTATTCAAGCACTTACATGGATATATTGTTGCGCACAAAAGCATCAAGTATTCAAAGCACTTTATCAGCACTCTCCATGCTTTATGGTGGAAAGGGGACTTGGAGTGGCCTTGAAAGTGTTTTACGCATTGCGATAATTGTGGTAGAATATATCTCTAAGGAGTTTAGATATTATTGTAGTCAAGCACTAGGTATCAGGCATGAAAAGACACGTTCCTGGTAACGCCTAAACGCAGATTAAGGGCGTTTGCTGAACGGATGAATCGCACCATTATTGAGAGAGTCAGAATCCATGCTCAAAATGCGCCAACCTATACCTAAGCCATTTAGGAGAGAAGCTGATCAATACTGCTTGTCTACTAATCAACCGACTACCTCAAGCACCATTGGATTTTGATATCGCCTTTTGATATCCCGGAGAAGGTCTGGACAGGTAGAAATATTTCATACTCTCACCTGAGGGTATTTGGCTGCAAGGCATTCATGCATGTTCCGAAGGAGTCGAGATCAAAACTTGATGACAAGTCAGTTCCTTGCACTTTTGTTGGTTATGGAGATGAAGAGTTTGGCTATAGGTTGTGGGACCCAGTGAAAAAGAAAGTTGTCTAGAGCCGAGATGTAGTATTTGTAACACCCGCCACCCAGTCCCGAGAGACCCGACGGCGGATGCCACATTCGGTGCCGGAGACACCGTCTTAACTTAACATATAAATCATAACTTAACATATAAATCATAAAACTAAAATTATGAATTAGAAGTAATTGAGTATTCACAAGTTTAGCGAGTAAATTTTTTTCTTATTTTTATAATAGCAATTTCATTTCATTTTCCTTGCATTTTTTTTATATACATTGGGAAAATTCCTACAGAAATATTGTAAGAATATCCTTTTAAAAAAAAAAACCTGAGGCTCCAAAACATGTGAATTACAAAATACTCCCAATTAAAACTCTAAACTTCCAACATCTCCAATAATCTTTATTAATATAACAACACTTTTATAATTTTTCATAATTGAATAAGATTCCTCAATAGTATTTTAGATCCATCAATTAATTTGCATTTCATTTATATCGTATTCAAGTCTTAATGAAACTAAATCTATCAACTTGGACTTCAAAATATTTCATATTTTTCAATCATTTAATAAAATCTATTCTTTCTCTCCAATATATACATCAAAAATACTTGTATTAATATACATACATTCAATTTATATTTCAAATTACATAATATCTGGAACTGTAACAATTTATACATTAGCCATTTAATTTCTTCATTTATAATTTCTCCAATCGACTACTCCCAAATTAGTCACTTCTGCTTTTGAGACTATTCTTCTAATCATTTCTCAAGTAGCAACAACATCTTCAACCTACGCGTGATAAAAATCGACGCGCTGAGTATAAAACTCAGTGGTGCTCATAACTCACATACTTACCAAGTTGCGATAGCAACTTACTTTAAAACAAATTTCATAAAATTTTTTACAATCATAAATGCATTAAAATTCAACATACATTTCCATTTATAGCAAAACAAATAGCACATATACTAGTAATTTAGTCTTCTTAAATTCATAATGCAAGCTTACTTTAGAATCATACTTAAACATAATTACTTAACATAGACAATTTCTTATCATATGAAATCATACATTCAAATAAACTTTATAATTTATTAACATAAATAATTTTTAATTCTTTCAAATTCATAAATTAATTACTATAAACATATATACCAATACATATACTCTTTATTTTTAAATACTATGGTATCAAATATTCATTGCTTTGAAATTCATTTGATAACATAATTCAGTTAATTTCCAAAGTATGGTTTTACTAAAAATACATATGATCTCATTTCTGTTTAATTGTATTACAGATATTTTTCCATAGGGCTCGCAGTTACATCTTTAGCGAGAAAGAGCAAGCAGATAAGTTTACAGAACAGATTCAGAATGGCCTTAGGTCTGCCATCAGATTCAGAATATATATAGAGCGCCTGTCCGCCCACCTAACAGAACAGAAGACATCCCACGTGTCTAGCATATTGATCATAGCTCTTCTTATCAGCAATGGCATCAAATGGCCTGAGCCATGCTCATCAGACAGAATACAAATCAAATCACGCATCAAATTCACACTAAGTATATCTAGAGCCCAAAATCCTTGTTTTTAATTCTTTCTTCATTATCACTTATCAGAAAACTTGTCTTATTCTTTAGTCTTTCTTAAATTCATAATGCAAGCTTAACTTTAGAATCATACTTAACATAATTTACTTAAACATAGACAATTCTCTTATCATATTGGAATCATACATGTAAGCTTACTTTTAGAAAACTTTCATAAAAAACTTCATACTTAAACATAATTACTTAATATAGGAAATTTATCATAAATTCCTTTTCTTTTAAGACTTTCTTAAAGTCATAATGAAATGTAGAGCATAAGTAATTTCTTATCATATCAAATCATACTTTCCTTATTCAAAATTCAAAGAACATACACCTTAAATACCCAATGTTTTAAAAACTGTAAAATGAAAGTTATCAAAATAGTCACACATATTTCACATATATAAAATAATTAAGCATTATTACCCTATGGTGGTTCGACCTCTTACTAAAAACCAAGGGGAGGAATTTCCTTCTCCTCATCATGCATATATCTAAACCAATTTCCACACTTTTTCAATTTATTAATCCATTTTCAACATAATCCACTACAACACTTGTCAAACTTATTGTCAAAGATAAATGCCTAAACCACACAATAATCAAGAGAACTTCATCAACATGAAATTTATTACATTTACTTTTATCCAAATAAACCTATGGAGTTAAGACATAGCAAAAATTTCCAGCATATAATATAATCTTGACCTTTGCTGGGTTTTTAAGACATAACTCTAAGTTACTGTGTCTCCAAAATTGAGTTGATGTTTTGATTCATTAGAAAGGCTTAAGACAAAATACTAAAAATTGTTTTATGAAAGGGACCACAAGCCCAGATCAATCTTTCTTTAAGATGGCAAACAAAAGCTAGGAACACAGACCAACAGATCTGAGACCTGATTTCAGCCGAACTAATTTTCAATGTTTTATCAAATTCCTACATTAATCCAAACACTTCAAATCAAAACCAATCCAAAACCCAAGAGAAGTCTCAAGACACAGGAAACACTGTTATTGAAAGAAACTCAGATAACATAATATTTACCATTATAGTGGTCAAAAATGGGGCACTCAATTTCTCAGTAATGCATGTGGCCCGTCATAACAGAAGTTTAGTCTTTAGGTGTTTTCAGCCTATAAGTTGAGCACTACTATATATTTCCAAATTGACACAGAGGATGGGGTTGGAAAGCTAAGAAGTATGGACCTGAAAACTTTCATTGGAAGGACTCACGGCACCAATGGAAATCAAAGGAGTCGAAATAACAGTCCGTAATCACACCCAAACAACACCTTTGTCCTAATTTTCAGCTTAGCTTAAAATCATTACAAAGGTAAGAGATTTTCTAACCACATACTCAATACTCATCAAAATCATTCATCTTAAGATCACAACATCCTGTCAAAGACATAACAGAAAACTTAAAGGCCTTATTCATCAATAGGTTCTGCCACTCTTTGGAGGATTTGAAGAAGAAAATGTTATTCTCATCAATTCTGAACATATAAGCCATGCTTAGAAATCTTTCCAAAGAACACCCATGTTATACACCCAAATCTCAATACATCACAATTCATGTTCATATAAAAATTTTTCCAATTTTTCACAAAAATTCATATATATATATATATACATTGGATAAAAATCATACAGAAATACTATAAGAATATAAGAGTGTTTATGAACACTAACCTTAAACATAAGCTCTAACAAGCTTAAATAAGACTCTTTTAAGCCTTAGTTTTCCCTTGTCTTTGGTAGGAAATTCTCCACCCTTTGTCCTCCAAATTACTTGAAATTATTCACCAAATATCATTTCTCAAGCTTTAATCTCAAAGATTGATTACTTTTCTGGTTTTGAATTGGCTTGATTTGAGTGTTTGGATAAGTAGGAATTTGATAAACAAAGGATACTTAATTATTTTATATATATGACATAAGTATAGCTTACATTATGAATTTAAGAAGACTCTCAATACATAAAAGTAGTCATGCACAAATCATAAAGTTATGCAACTCATGCAATGTGCCATATGGACTATTCTAACTTAACCATTTATCCATAAGAATTTGGTAGTTCCATCCAAATAGAATTCACTTAGATCAAGTTGAATGGTGTCAAATTGGTGGATTTTGTGAGTATAAGTGAAGAAAACAAAGAGAAGAGAAAGAGAGGCTAAAGTTAAAATGGAGGAGAAGAAGAAAGAAGTTCATGTTAGATAGATACATAGTAATTTTTTCGGACCAAAATAATACCGACTTACTGGACTGGTGGTACTATTCACACACCGGTAAACTACTATTTCAGACACAGAAAAATGGGGCGTTACAGGTGCACACATTTGAGAGAATGGACTATGTGAGAGTACAGCTCGTCGAAGGTTTTGATGACGCCACTGAATAATTTCCACGTGATGTGATTATATGAAGATGATAATAATTGTGATTGCTGTTGTATTGACATTTGTGTGACAAACTGCATGATCATATATAGTCTTTAATGCCACCTAATAACACTTTTTCCCAATTTCAGCTTACTTAAATCATATACAAGGTAGAGATTTCTACTACAAACTAAATACTCTTCAAACATCATCTTAAGAGCATAAACCAATAAAGAATAACAAGAAAACTTAAGGCCTTATTCATCAATAGGTTCTGCCAATAGCAAATTTAACCATTCCATATTTAACAATTTTAATCTCATAATTATAACATAAACTTATTTTGCATAACACCGATTAGATCCTTAATATCCTCTTTAATTCCCTTACAAGAAAAATCCATAAACATCTCTTATTCTGTATAGCACTCAATCCAAGGACCGATATAACTCCCACACCAAACATACCATCATATCAAACACATATCAAGGCATTTCATTTAAATATCATATTCGAAGATTTGCATCAAGTCAATTCTCATAAAGCATGATAAGATTATATGAACATATACTGAGATCATATAGCTTATTCTCATAACAGTATTCTCCTGAGATCATATAGCTTATTCTTATAACAATGTTAATAACTTAATTCCATCGTGATACTTATTTTCAAACACTGCCATGCATATAGACATACAGTCATACATGCATTCTTGCAAGTTCCACTCGAGAAAAATAATACCAAAGTTCCAAATCTCAATACATAAAAGTAGTGATACACAATCACAAAGTTATGCAAATCATGCAATATGCCATATAGACTATCCCAACTTGACCATTTATCCATAATGATTTGGTAGTTATACGCATAGTGAGACATACGAATCACAAATTTTTTTTTTTTTTTTTTTTTTACATAATCATAGAAATCCCAAAATATTTAGAACTTTCTTATCTTAGTATACTCCTATGTCCATCATCAATTCAATAGTTGGACAACTATCTCTTCATGTTCGATGTCATTCATTAATTCACTTAACTATCATGGTCCAATAGTTATATAACATAATTATCTTAATTTCTTTGTAGCAGTCGTTTACTTTTTTTCGGATCATAGAATCTCTCATTAAACAACAATCTTTATTTATAACTTACATACCATCTCGGATTCACCAAATACTTTAAACTCAAAAGACTAAATCTCATTGAATTTAATTCATACTTATACCTTATTAAACCATAAGGTGCCTCCATTTATACAAGATCCACTACTAGGCTTATAAAGATTTAAGTAATTTATTTCTTCCTAAGAATCACAATTTACTTTTCTTATAACTATAGTAATTTATATTACCCGTGATGAATGCCACAATATATTTTACTCCACCAAGTAGTAATTATTTCTTATAAGTAGAAATCACTTCTCATAAATGGCTTTAAATAATGTTTCATTCCACCAACATTATTTCTTATGAAAAATACTCATCATCCATTATTATAGCAAATCACATCAAATCATTCATCATTTAATCCTTATAAATATCATTTATGTAAATACACCAATTAATATATATATCCTATCCAGAAAAATACTTATCTCAATAGTCATAATAAATTTCTTAACCAAAATCATGTAAACTTCATCAAATACATATACTAAAATCAATACTCTAATATTCCATTAAATAAAATATGACACATAGATAGTAATTTTTCCGGACCAAAATAATACCGACTCCCGGACCAAATAAATACCGACGTCCGCGGACTGGTAGTATATTCACAGACCGGTCGTACTATTCACAGACGCGTAAATCCACTTCCATTCATAGTTAATTATACTCAATATCTTTACTCAATATCTTTCTCGGATCTAAATAAAATATTATCCTCCTCTCTGTAGCACCATTCATGACCCGATAAAATAATATCATTTTAAGATTCGAAAAAATTTTGGGGCGTTACAGGCAACAAAAATAATACTAACACAAAACACCAAATATAATTGTATTAATAAGAAGCAAACATTCACAAGACTTAAGGAAAGGATTACTTACTAGGTTTTTGCTTGCTTGCTTGGTTACAAATGAGAGGAAGGGTGGTATTTATAGGCATTTCCATCTCCTCAATGTATGGCTAAGATTTGTTTACAAAAATGGACGGTTTAGATTACCAGGAACGTTTTAGAGTTAGGTAAGATATTTTCATTACATCTCATGTGTGGAGAATTGTAGAGTATTCTACAATGTGGGCTTGGACCTCCAACTTTGGGCTTAAGTCCAACTTTGGGCTTAAGGCTTCTCAAGTCTTGGCTTATTATAGCAGCCCATTTTGGTGGTGCCTAAATTAATCGGTGATATTTTAATACACACTAATAAAACAATATCTAAATTCTCCAACCAAATAAAATCAAATATCGTAACTTTTAGTAACCAACCTTCACAAAGAAGGAACTAAACTCTCACAGAAAAAGGGACAAAAGAACTCTCAATATGAAGATAAATCAATAATAACAAAAAAATAAAGAAAAAAAACAGATCTATTAGAAGAAAATAGATCTGAATTTATTAAAAACAAATAAAAGATTAAGAGCGAGAAGAAAAAGAATGAAAAATAATGGGCTACCGCTAATTAACAGCGGCAGCCCTAAACAAACACTAAGATTAGATAAACCACAAAAAAAAAAAAAAAAAAAAAAAAAAAAAAAAAAAAAAAAAAAAAAAAAAAAAAAAAAAAAAAGAAGAGAGAAAAACCCTGTCATAATTTAGAATTGGATAGTGCTCAAGCAAAGCATACATACCAACGGAAAGCAACTAACAAACAATCGATAAAAAATAATTGGAAAAATTAGAACAACTATTCCTCCTTCCGTTAATTTATTTTAATTTTTAAGTGTCATTTTGAAATTTTATTTGGTTTCAAACATGCTATATTATATATATCCATTGACTTAAGAATGAGTGATTGTTTTTCTCTATTATAGTTTGCCAATATTCAAAAAATCTTTTCTTCCCTTAAAAATGGAAAATCATTTTCCTTAAATGACTTAGTTTTATTTTGATTAGAAAAATATTTTTCATTGACTTATTTTTCTGAATGATCGAAACAATGAAAATTTTGAAAAAAATATTTTCTTATATAAGTTATTTTATGGAAACAAATGAATATTGGAAGCATAAAAACCTCAAAACTGCAATTTGATTTTTAAGGTATTGAATCTTTGATTCAGTTATTTACTGAACACCAATATGAAAGCGTTTTGAGTGTTTCAAAGAGAGATGTTAAATGCGAGCCACGCGAGTTCCAACACTAACAACTTAGGACCTTCAATTAGACAAGAATTTCATATATTACATAGTTAAAAAAAAAAAATCAAATGATAAGTGGAGTGTCTATCCACATCTTTCCTTCTTTAAAATTACTCTTCTTTTGCTTGCGAGCAAGTTTTCTAAATAAATTCCCTCGCTTAAAAAAATTTGTTTAGGGCAAAAAATTTTGCCCAGAATTTGATGAGGTTTATATATTATTTTTTTAAATGGTTAAATATTTTCACTTAAATATTTACTTGAATTATTGAACCAAATTCTAAGACGGCTTTATTAAAATATTTGATAAACCAATTTCCATACGGTAATGTCAAAAAACTAATAGCCCTATAAATTAATTATAGATGCATGATAAGGAATAGAAACTTCAAATTTCTTAATGCCTTAATTAGAGATCAGTATATGCATAAATTGAAGACCATTATGCAAAGTACATTAAAATTTTCTTATGTATTTTGTGAGTTGGCCACGATTCATAAGCAATAAGGCTCATTAATTATCCTTTCACCTTTCACACAAAAAAAAAAAAAAAAAAAAAAAAAAAAAAAGGAAGAAAACAAACACCCATTTATTGCACCATAGAAATAATTAAAAACATAGAAAATAAATATGCCTTATTTCCTACCGAGTAATTACCATAACCACCATCATTCTTGACGTTGTTTCCTTTATTAGGTATTATCTTTAAGCACCTCGGGCCTCCACCTTGAGTGTTTTCACCCTCGGTATTCTCCAATTTTATATCTTGGGTATTTCCTCCTTGGAGTGTGCCCGATTCCTTCATTTGAGTATTTCCGCCCTGGGATATTATATATCCTATATTTGAGGGTTTATTTTCCCTGCAGCGGGTTTCCCCGTCCTCCACCTCGAGTTCTGAAAACATTCTACAACTTGAATATTTCCTTCCTGGTTATTATTTCTGTTCCTCCCTGTTGAGTATTCCTTCCTGGAAGTTACTCAATCGTTCTTAGTGTCCTCCTTGGATGTTATTACATCCTCCACTTTGAGTGTTTCCTCCATGAGTAGACATTCTTTCACTAGAGGAGCACTTTGAACTTTGCTTAGAATGTTTTTTTGTGAAATATTTTCGTGTCCGCAAACCAAAAGGAATTGTGAAGGTACTTATATATACACATTCAGCGAAATGAACTGTGACTTAGAAGTATTCTTATAAATTTATTCATTGCTGATTACATATCAGATTGAAGAAGAGGCCATAGTTAATTATTTTTAAGAAAGACCAAGGACACTTACCAATGTTAATATTAAAATTATTTTCTTTATGGAGCGAAAATTTGAGATAATTATCTCAAAGTTCTTTTTTTAAAGGAAAAAAAAAAATTCTCAAAGTCTTCGTCTTACTTATTTTTTATTTATTTAGGAAATCATATATATTTACAGGCTAATGGCTCTTCTCATTGCCTCAGCCATATTTGCCGTATCCCACTTTCTTAGAGTCATAGGGGTATAAACTCTAACCTAATCATTTTCCAAATTTGATTTGATAGATTAACTTTCCAAGAAACATGCCATTCCACCACCTCAAGCGTGGGACCTATGCGCTTTTGTTTCTTTAAAAAGAAGGCTGTTTTGTACGCTCTTTCTTTCTCTTATAGATGGGATAGCGATTTTGCTTTTCCTAATTTTTTTCAGGATTATTTATATAAATATTTGCGTTGACTTTTAAAATAATCTTTCACCAGCTATAATGAGATGTTGATGATCGTTAATTACGACAAAAAAATGAGATTTTAAATCCTATATTTGCATGCCTTAAAATTTTAAATTGACTCCTAAATTTTATAAGAAAATTACATTTTAGAGCTTTTTAATGCTTAAAGTAAAAATTACAATTTTTTTTAATATTTCCATTTGTAAAGACGCATCTATTGAATTAAATTTTACACAAATTTTTAATTTATTGAAAAGCAATGATTTTAATACACTCTCAAATTACCTAAATGAACACTTAAAGCAGAATAGTAAACATGTCCATTTTACTATTTAAGATGAAACGGAGGAAATTGTTTTTTTGTTTTTTTATTTTCTGTCCAATAGTTTTATTAGGATTTGAGAACTTTCTTTTTTGTTCGCCGTTTTAAATATACATTATGAGTATATTCAGCAAAAATATTCTTCTGAATGCTATACTTATTTTGCCAACAGGCTTAAGCTTATAATAATTTGTAGATTCTATGCTTACAGTAGTATCAATTTATGTCTATAATTATGCGCGTCCCATATGAAAACTTCAAACTTTGTTGCCCACTTCTCATAATTCGTTTGCCTGATATTTTAAATAACATCAAATTAAATAAATTAAATAATAAAATTATAATTGAAATAATAAATTCAATAAAAACTCAAAAAATCTTTGTAGATTTTAAATATCTCAATTCAATTCTACCATTAAAATAAAATATAACTTAACATAATAAATCAAAAAATTTTTTAATAATCGAAATAAAGAGGTTGGTATTTAATGGTCTAGCTTTAAGCTCTGGTTAAGGGAAGGAATGTAAGATTTTGTTGAGAAAGCATTTATTTTCACCCTTATAGGTTTTTAATGGTAAATTTTATAGTCAAAACTTTACCATTTCACCGGAAAACCATGTCGGATTTTGTGCGGGTCCATGTTGCAAGTGTTTTGTAGCTTCACCTTTACTTTAGCTTAAACAGCCGCTATTTTTATTGTGGGCTAAGCTTACCGTCCTTCCAAAACGCTAATGCTTTCTTTCAACAAATCTTACATTCCACCTACCCTTAACCAGAGCCTTAAAGCTACCATTTAAATACCACTCTTTTTTTTCCAATTTTTTTTTCCACAAAATTTTTAATTATTTTAATTATGAATTAATAATATTATTGCAACCCGGCTTTCTATATTAAATTATAGAAGTTTTGTTACTATTTTAATTAGAAATCAGCCAATCCGATTTAATTAAGAATTGGAAATATTAAAATGCAAAGATAGACTGTTACTTTAGAATTGGAAAAAATTGACATTTTATGAGAAGTTCATTCTTTATTGCTACTTATCTTGAATGGGTTATGCTTAGAAGGAATTTAACAATGTCACCTTTGCAAAGTCTGTTGGTCTACATTTGTAGATTTAATTATCATTAATGTCTGTATAAATAAAATTAATTAATTTTTTTCACTTTGCAAAAGTCTTGTCTACATTTTTTGCAGATTAATTATCATTAGTATAGTCACAGAAAATCAACTCTACTTTTTAATGAAAAAAGACTTTGATTAGTTAACCTTTTTGCCAGAAAATAAAAAAAATGAGGCTGATGTTTTGGAAATAATTTTGACGGTTAGTGATTATCTTATAAAAATTTCAAAATAAATTTCTTGTAAAAATCATTCAAACTAATAGAAAAAACTAATACTATTTTAGTTAGTAACAATATCTTAGGAGAAAGGATAAAGTTTAAGAAAAAAAGACTCATTTGTACTATTATTTTTGTTTTTTCTAAATAGAAAAAAAATTAGTCAAAAACTGTCAAATTTATTTACTCTTTATCAAGATAAAATGGCAGTATTCTTTATTATTGACCTCTTTTGGCTTCTAAAATTACTCCTTTGCTTTCTAAATTAAATTCCCTCGTAAAATAAAATTTTGCTTTAGCCGGAAAAATATTTTTGCGGAATTTGAGAGGTTTATTATAATTATATTACTTTTAATGGTTAAATATTTTCACTTAAATATTTTCTTATTTATTTGGACCTTATTTAAAGTTATTTATATTCTTAATAATTATAAATACTTGACAAGGCAATAGAAACTTGAAAATTTCTTAATTTAGACCAATTATGCAAAACACAGTAAAATCTTATTTATTTTTTGTTGAGTCGCACATTATAAGCAATAAGGCTCACAATTATCTTCACTTTTTTCACACATATTATTGCAAAAATACACAAGCACATTAAAACACTCTTATTATTTTGAGGTTGGTGCATTATAAGCAATAAGACTTATAAATTAAACCCTCACCTTCAGCACATAAAAGATAAAAAAAAAAAAAAACAACACATTTGGGTTATTACCACCACCTGAAATTAACTCTTAAGAAACATAAGAAAATATGCATACTTTTCAACGACTGCAGTATCAACCACCTTTGGCGTATTACCACCACCTCCACCTGAGTGTTCCCTCCCTTGAGTATTGCCACCACCTGCCGCCTTGAGTGTTTCCTCCTTGCTTTTTTGCCCCATCCTTCCACCCTGAGTTTATTACCACGCCTGGTATTACCATCATTCTCCACCTTTGAGTCCTGTTTTCCTCCCCTTGAGTATTGCCACCCCAATCCTCCCTTGAGGTGTCTCCTCCTTGAGTCGACATTGTTTCACTTAGAGAGGACTTGAAGTTTCTTAGATTGTCTTCTAAGTTGTATAACACAAATAATATAAATAATACTGTAAGTGATCTGACAAAAACCAAAAAGGATTGAATAGAATGAAAATCAAAACTGCCAAGAGCGTTATAATGAGAGCATAATAGGTTAACGATCAAGATCCTTAGTAAGACTTGGAAGACTAATTCTCTAATTAATATCACTTGAAGCGTGATGAGATACATAACTTTAAATGTAGCAAGTATAGTCCTGAGATCAGTATGCTAGCCAAGGAAAAAGACCCAGACTTTACCAAAATTTGCAACATTAAAATCTTATTTTTTACTTGTGTTATTGCACGCCGAACAGTTTGAATGAATTATCGTCAAAGCTCTCGTGATTTTTTTACAGCCGCAAAAAGGAAAATCCTCTTCACCCAAGTCTTCGTCTACTTATTTTTGTCTAATATATATATAGCTATATATATATATTGAGCTGGCCTGCTGCGGCTCGAA
>NW_023591078.1:188726-350014 GCF_014843425.1 Jatropha curcas | reverse complement strand
AAAAAAGGAAAGGGGGAAAAAAGATTGGTTTTTTTCCCTTCAAAAAGTTCTTTTCCCCAATCTTGCAATAAAGCTTTTTGAGGAAAGTTTCTAAACTGATAACTAACTCCTCACAAACGCTTTCTAATTCCCGCTGCAATAGAATTTCTGATTTTTATTTTTGAAAAGTTAACATTTTTTAGAAAACCCAATTTCACCCCCCTCTTTGGTTGTGCCAATACATAAACGGCACCCACATAGTTTCTTTTAACTTCATCTTCTAAACCCAATTTCTTAAAGAAGAGATAATGCAATCAAAATTAATACTTGCTCCTAAATCAGCAAAAGGCATCTAGGGAAATTTCTACTTTACCTATTTGCATGTATAGTAAGCTTCCTGGATTCCTTGAGTTTATAAGGTAAACTTACTTGAGATTAATGGAACTACAATCCTCAGTCCAGATGTGACTGTTGACACATTCTTCAACTAGCGTTTCTTGAGATCAACTCTTTAAAGCAACTTACCTAGTTTGGAAATTGCGTAATAGCTTTACCCATGAGTGACAGTTAATATGCAAATTTTTCAATTTAATCATAACATTTAAAGAACTGGCTGTCTTGCTCTTTGCCTTCTTTAGCCTTTGTGGAAAGGTGGCTTGGATTGATAAGTTTTTAAATATTATCCCTCCCTTGTCCTTTCCCCCCTTTTCCCATGTTCTTTGGCTCCTGCACTATTACTTCAATGCTCGGGTTCACAAAACTGGCTCCACAGTTGTATTATCAAAACATTAGCACATAGCGAAGGAACTACTTTATCTACAATTTTTTCCACTTCGTAAAGCAAATGGCACTTGCTTTTTCCTGAGCGGATCTTTTCTGTTTACTAAGGAAGAATTTCCCCACTTCTCGTGAGGAAATGCATTTGCAAGCTGCCCTACGCTTGTACTCTCCAAGTTATGTATGGAATGATGAACTGGTTTTTGAATAACTTGTCAACTTGAATTTCTAACCATTTTAAAAAATTAATCGTCCTTGACCTACTCATTTCTAGTTAATGTCCCCTCCAAAATTTATATCATTTTACTAAGTCAAATTGGGTCCAGTCCTATCTTTGAGATTGACAACCTGATTGCCCCTAATCTGGTTATCATGGCTTTTCTCAAAAAGAATCATGAATAATTACGATTTCAGCATTATTAGTATTCGAGTAAGGACGCGAACCTTGTCCCTTGAACATAATTTCACTTGTTCCTCCCATAACGGCATGGCTTCATAATTTAACATTCATTTGACACATGCTCATTCTTGAAAGCAATTGGGTCACAAATAAGAGCATGTTGTTCTTACTCATGGTTAAGTTATCAATTTTATATGACAAGGCAAAAATCTGTTGCTTGCATCATAGTTTAAAGGGGTCTAATTCATGAAACTTTCCTTTACTCCGAATTCTTTGAAGAAGAAGAAGATGACTGCATTATTAACAGTAGAATGACTTTACCTGAGTCCTTTCGGTTGGCCATATGCATTATTGTTTGGCCATTTCTTCTAGTAAAACATCAATTGCATATTAGTAGTTCTTCTTCATTAATTAATCCCCCGCCCATAGCAATCTATAGTTCTCTTGTAGACGGAGTAAACCCCCATTGTAGAAAGTTTGAAATCAATATATTTTGGGGAAGGCCATGTGTGGCCAAACTCGTTGGAAGTTCTTTATAGTATCCATGGCCTTCATTATAGGGGATTCATTTTCATGTTTGGTAAATGAGGTTATTTCTTTGATAAGCTTTAGGCAGTTTTTGCTAGTGGGAAGTATTTAGACAAAAAGCTTTGGGCTAGTTGTCCCAGTAGTGAAGAATTGGTGTAATGAATTCAACCAAGCTTTGCTTTATCTTCAATGTGAACGAAATAGACGTAACTTAATAGCATCTGCTGTTACTGAATTCATCTTGATGTATCACACGATCTCAAGAAAAACTGGCTATTGTGAAGAGTTAGGATCTCAGTTCGGTAAATCCATAAAATTGGAAACACTATTTTGGATCATTTGGTAAATAAAAGCAGGTTTAATCTCAAATCGGTTAGCAATTTACCGGTGGACGTACTAACTCCTTTTCGTGAACCATTTAAACTTGGTAGTTGCATAGTCCATCAATCTCTGTGGCGGATTTCCAGTCAGCCATAACTCTGGAATTCTTCTTTTCTTTTTCTTCTTCTGTTTTGTGAAAAGAAACTGTTCAATCTCAGGCTGATAATCTTCTAATTCACTATTCGAAGATCTGGTACTATGGCATATGAGGTATGTAAATTATGTGTCCCTGCAAAATTTGAATAAAAAATAAGTAATTTATCCTTAATTAAAATAAACTGTAAATCAAAACATATAAGAATATTTTCGTTAAATGACAGAACACCATTCCCCGGCAACAGCGCCAAAAAACTTGTTGCGTCTCTTTTGAGCTTCCCGCAAGTATACAATCGCAACGTAGTAAATAAAAGATCGATCCACGAGGAACGGGTTAACTCATTTGCCTACTTTTAACTCTTAATGCTATGTTTACACGAAATAATTGAATAGAGAATAATTTTATTCAACTTCTAGTTACACTAAAACTAATTATTATTTAAATTCTAGAGATAGGTGTGTAGTAATATACTTTAAAATAATTAATCCATACACAGAAATTTTTCCTCCTTCTTATGCTAAGCTTGTACATACATATAATAATTCTTAAGTACCAATTGGCTAAGATATAATTCAACCTCTATAAATAGAATTAATTTTATATATTAATATGTATTTTCCTACTTAATTTACCCTTATATTGTTAAATATTCAAACGCTAGACTTATTCTTTGAATTATTTCAATAAGACCAGATTTAAACTTTGACAGAAAATAAGTGAAATATGCAATGTAAATTCAATTAAGCTGAATTCAAAATCTCTTTGATCTTTTACTAAAACTATTTTCCTTCTGAGAATCATAAAATTTAGTAAACCTTGATTAAACCGAAAGATCAAAAGATAACTTAAGGAACTTTTTATTGAATGATACCAATTTAAAATGTTGCTTTGCATAGAAAACGGTTATGAAGAAACAAACATACAACAAGTCCTAATTAAAACAAGAAAGAAAGAAGTAATCAAACTCAAGCCTCTGGAAGATCTCACACCTCGAGGAACTTCCTGATGTTCTTGGCACAATCAATAACAAGGTGACTCTCGGTCAACTTGCCTCTAAGTACTACTAAATCACACCTCCACTCTTTTATACAAATCTAATTCTCAGAATATTAATCCTGAATCTCCCAATATCAATGCCTTCTCTTTTCACTTTGATTGCCATATTTATAGAAGACGGGAGTGATGTTGGGTTAGGGGTGGTGATTGGTTGCAAAAGGTACTGAGGTGACTTTCTCTTGGGAAGAGTCCAACCATTGCATGGGAAACATGTATTTGATGAAAGGACAGTAATTACGTCTCCTGAAAACACGACTCGGCGCTCCGCGAGGTTAAAGGTCGCGATCGCGACTTTTGGCTTAAAATGTCTCCTGCTCTCAGGAGTGCTTCTGCGCTCGCGTTAAATGGATGTTCGCCGCTCGCGACTTTCGCTTTTGCAAACTTCTGACTTGCCTGGAGTGACTTCTTGCGCTCACGAGTATATAAATATCCGCGCTCTGGGCTTCCGTTTGGTGCCCCTGCCTTGGTCCCTTTTGGCAGGTACGGTTGCTCGACGTCTTCATGGTGCTGCGACTGGCCTGTTTTCTTTCTCCAACGCGACTGCTTTCCGGCGCGAAGTCGACTGAGCAATTCTCTTCTATTTTTAATCACTTTTTTGTCCCTTTTTTCTATATAAAGCAAGCTTTTTCATTCCTTTGCTCAAATTCGTGTTCCTGTAATTACTTTGAAACAAAAACAAACACGAGCGATAACGTAAAATATAATAAAAATAAACATTTGCATTCATGCAAACTATAATGAAAATAACAAATAAAAATTGCCCGCTTTGCGAGGCTAATCAATTACTCTAATTCTCCCTTAATTTCGAGCTTCAATTATTTTCACCCAGCTTGTTCCTTGAAGGCGAGAATGCTAGCCAGAAAGAGCTAGAGGTGCTGGAATGACCAAAGAAAAGTGATGCCTACGAACCGAGACTATATCACTTGCTACTTCTGAGATACCACCGAACTATTGTAGATATATCTGAGTAGCAATCAAACTGGGCGTGGTTTCACTTGTCCCCTCTTCAGCTTGAGATTCAAATTCAACTCTAGATACCATACCAGCCTCCTGAAAGTAATCGATAACATAACAATGATCAGTACTTCACTTCCATTATTGAAATAATAAAGCAAAATAATTATAATTTTAGGGACGTGTCAAACTTACAAATGTTTTTCGTGGCGATTCCTAAGTAAATAGGGTTTGAATACTGGTTGTTTATATGAAAAAAACTAATTTCCCTATGACTATAAATTTTATTAGAATAAATAATAGAAATTCAAGAGAAAACCTCCTTAATTCCTCATCAAAATTAGACAAAATAACCCGATGGTTTAGAGACTTTCTATGAATTGGAAACCGAAAACTCAACTTAAAACATCAGCAATTGAACCAAAATTGCCCTTTAAAAGGCTAATCAGAAACTTTGGTTTTTGGCATAACTATTGGTGCAACCCAAAGAGCCTATCTACTTGGTTTTAATATAATTGAAAAAGGTTGAATCAAAACTTTTCCCCACGAAAAGCTAGACATTTTCGATTGGGTGGAAAATAACTCTTTATTTATATTTGATTTTATCTTTTTTAACCTCTATGTTTACATATGAATTTAGAGCCTCACAAAATATACTCATAAACTAGAATCTATCAGCAGAAGATTTTATGCGTCGGGCCCCTTTGACGGTGAAAAGCCTCTAAACTGAATAGCGTGGATGTTTGTAACTAGGGAGAAAAAGCAATTATGGGTTTAAGTATTCAGGTGTTTCAAAAAATAAGAACACAACCCTTTTTACGGCAAAATGGTGGTGGTGGTTCAAATCTGATAAAAAATCTTCTTTGGAAACTATTTTTGATTTCCATGTATGGTGCAAGAGGCTTCCTAAAACCAATATGTGCAAATTCTCAACATAGAGGACAGACCTCCCCTGTAACATTTCTGATTTTTCATAACATGTTATTCATGTATTTCAGTATTTTTAGAGTTTAATTAACGCATTAGCGAATGACAATTTATTTATAAATTTAAGTGGATGATTTTGATCATGTTAGGGAATTTTAATGCATAGGGGCATTTTCATAATTTGTCATCTATTAGACGTGTTTTGGTAATACAGTGTAATTTTATGTTGAGACAGTAATATATCAATATCATGCATATGTGTATAATGTTAATTCCTAGCATTTAGATTGAAAAGACAATTAAATCTCAAACCTTTTTTAATGAAGAAAAAAAAAAGGTTAAAATACAACAAAAGTCAACTCTGCCACTACAATAAAAATATAAGTACTCAACACCTTATCCTTATGTAAGATCTCACACTAACTAAAAGTGTACAACCCTTAATCTATGTATCAAGCATCCTGATCAAAAGGTTGCAACACTTACAACTCTACACCTAAATGCAATGGGATTACACCTCATGCACACACATGCTCCAACAATGTGAAAAAATAATATCACATGGTAAAAATCTCCTAAAAAACTTTGGGGCATGTGATCGAGAAAAAACCTAAAAGAATATTTCTACACACATTAAAACTTGTACAAACACTACCATCCTCTCTCCTCTCATCTCTCTTATTTTTCTCTCAACTTCTCTCAAAACAAACACTTGGCCAACCATTTTCTCCCCATTTTCACCCATGCTAGACTTGTTACTTCTCAATGAAAATTTGGATTTGTTATTATCCTCCAGAAGATCTTAAGTTATGTATATTTTTATGCAAGAATTCAAGTAAATCAAGGTGAAACCCTCACTTAACACTCTATCTTTCTCTTTCCTCTTCTTTTATTTTCTTTTAAATCTAAGGCTAAAACATGCATAATATGTCACATCACTATATTTACAATAAAGATTCCATGTTAATGATTTAGCTGGTAAAAATCTCTTTTTTCTTGATTATTAAGAGGTGAATCCTCCAAACAAGTAAAGAAAGGAAATTTTGGAGGGTGATTTTGTTAAGGTTTAACATTTTTTCAACGTTTTAGAGATTTTTAGGTTATAACTGTTTGATTTCTGTGAAATATGGTTCAGGTTCTTAATTTTTTTATGCCATGTATGTGGTATATCCATTGCCTTAAGCTTACTTATTTTTTGCATTATCTGTGAAGTTTTATAATGATTTTTTTATGAGCAATTTTGTCAGAACCATAGTTTTTGTCCTCTTTCTGATGTTGATTTTTCAGTTATTAGCTTATAAATTCTTTGAATACATGAGTTGATTATACTTATGTTTCCAAGTCTGGTGATTTGGAGGTATATATGATATAATTTTTGAGTTAGCCAAACTATCTACTTGGAGAAATTTATTGTGATTTATTTTTTAATTGTGTATATGTGTATTTATATTGTATTTTGAATGTTAAAATGTTAGTTTTATGCTAATCGGGCCAACCAATATGAGGATAAACATGAAATTTTTACAAGACTTTTGTAGGTTAACTACTAGAACATTTCCAAAGGACATGCACAAATTTGGAATTATTTGAATTAAATTACACTTTACTATAATTGGAGGGATTATTGCACAATTTGACTAAATTAATGGGCTGTAAGGATTTAAATCATGTAAATAAAGGATTTTAAATTAAAAAATCGTTACATCTAAATTATGGACATGTGACATTTGTACAATTAAGTAATATAATTATTGCGACCCTTAAAATGGATTAAATGTGGACTATGGTTAATTAATTGATCATACATGCTATTTATTCCAAGTCGAGACTCAAAATTTATAATTGAATAAAAACCTAGAAAGCTATGTTTGGTTGGATCGTAATGCAATGCAATTTAATCAAAGATGTAAATGCAATAAAAAAAATTGTAATGGAATGTAATGGTAAAATTAAGACTGTTACTATGTTTTGGTAATGAATTGAGAAAATTTTTTAGAAATGTAATCAACCATTCCATTTTTAATGTTTTTTTTTTGTAAAATAATGTAATGTTAATATAATCAAAACACTACCACCCAAAACATACCGCATTACTAATATCCCGGAAAATGTTTTCCCTCCTTAAAATAAATTTCATTTTCTAAAATTTAATATAGTTTTTCTTCACCAGGAAATATTTTTCTATTGATTGATTTTTCCTGAACACTCCAAAATGTCGAAAAATTAAAAAATATTTTTTAAGTAGTTACTTTCCAAAAAACAACCATAGCATGGATAACTCCTTTTCATTTTAAAACCTATTATATAGGTATTTCCTTTTGCTACTACCGAGCTTTCTGGAAAAATCAAAATAAATGTATCATTAAGGTATTATTGGTAATTTACATTTTTGTACGGCCGATTTTCCTATGCCTGAAATAGTAGTTTTACCCGGTCTGTGAATAGTACCCACTGTCCGGGACTCAGTAATTATGTTTGTCTTAGAAAAATTTACTAATCTATGTGTCATATTTTATTTAATATTTTGGAATTGGAGTATGCATACATATTTTATGGGTAGAAAGTAAGTAATGAATATTTTTGGAGAATTTAGATAATTAGTGAATAGTAATTATGGGTTATATTAAATTAAGGAAATTTTGAGAATTATTTTTATAGAGTAAATTGAGAATTTTATGGGAGAAAAAATAATATTTTGAAGGAATTTAATTGGAGAATATTTTTAGCCATTAGATGAAGCCCATTACTAATTGACTTAACTTAGCCATCCCAAATGTGGAAAATGATCTAAAATACCACTTTGATCACTTTATAAGGTCCAACTCCAATTATTGAGCAATCACTTTTTCTTTTTCTCTCTTCTCCTCCTCCATTCCAACGCCCAACTTTCTCTCTCTTTACTGTTCTTTATTTGTTTCTTCACTTCTACTCACTAACCTCCACCAAATTTTACATCATTAAACTTTGAATTTTAAGTAATAATCCTAGAGAAATTAAGGGTTGCCGACAGTGGTTTTTGTGACTTAATTTCAAGAAATTTGGAGATTTCTCTACTTGAGCCAAAGGTTGGGGAACACCTCCTACATGGAGTAAGCAAAAAGTTAGAGCTTAAGAAAGCTTAATTTAAGCTTGCTAAAGCTTATTTTTTTAAGGTTTAAGAGTTCATACACACTTACCTTACTGCCTAAATTTTTGATTTGTGCATTTATGCTATTATGTTGTTAAATTTTTGGGATTTTGTATGAAATGATTGATTCTGTCTGAACTTTGGTTCGCAATAACCTGCTCTTGGTGATGTTTTGAATGAGGTATTTAGTATTGGTTAGAACCTCTACCTTGAATCTATTTCTTTCATGTCTTTTCATGGTTGAAGAAAGACTGAATTTGGGAAAAACAGGTTATTGAAGGAGATTAAGGACCATATTTTTCGATACTTTTCTAAGTTTTCAATTTGTGTTGAGTCCTTCATAAAAGTTGTAGATCGTACTTCTCAGCTTTTCCAACCCATCCTCTTAGTCCAATTGGAGATATATAGCCTAACTTATGATGAAACACCCAAATGACTCTGTTATGTCGGGCCATAGTGCATCACTGAATTGAGTGCCCCATTTTGACACTATAAGAAAGATTGGTTCTGAGTTCTTCATGAAATTGTTGCCTGTGTCTTGAGACCTTCCCTTCGTCTCTTAGATTGGTTGAAATTTGCCAGTGTTCTAGGTTTAAGTAGGACGAAACCAATGCTACAAACTAAAACACATCTCGAAAATACTTTATGGTATCAGGGACTCAACCCAGATTTAAATCTATATAAGATAGCGTAAACAAGAAGACTATCTGGGTGCCTGCTGGTCTGTGTTTCCGGGAGCGTGTGTTTGCTTCTGTATGGCCGGGGGGGGGGGGATTTAATCGGGGCTATGATCCTTATAATATTGTAGGAGTGTTGCTTTCAGCTTTCTTAATAAATCTAATTCATTCAAGTTGGAGATCTATAACTTGTCACAAGTTATGACTAAAACCGCAGACACAGCAAACGGCTATTGTCAATGCACTTGACCATCCTTACATGCCATGATTATCAAATTAGGTTTTATGGTGACTAATGCTTAATGTCCATAACATCAGCGTGTTCGAAGGTTTCTCACTCTCGAAAAGTGTGAGGTATAATTCTTCAGAGTTTAGTTTCTGAAAAAACTCACAGAACATAAAGTGAATTGACTTAAAGCTCGCTTAATGTGTAAAAGACTAAGAACCTTTAATTCTTTAGGCATGCGAATATACTAGTTTGTGTCCGAATAAGAGAATTAGTGCTACACATCAAGATTAGGAGGATGGAAAACATTCTCCACGCTTCGCTTATTCATTAAGAGTCGACACAACCCATTACAAGGGAGCATAGTAATATGTTTACGTGATTTGTTTTTTTTTTAGATCTATATTGACACTCATATGTAAATATGGCGTATAATACATAATAGTCATGCAATATTTTGCATAACTTATCGTAGGTTTAGGAGTGGTTATGAGAAAATGAGAGTAGGATATTTGATAAACTGAGTTACCGTGCATATTATATTGATAAAAAGTATAAGACTTCTTATATAGATACAGAAAATTAATATTGATATGAAATTTATATGACTTCTCAAAAAAAAATTATAAATGAAAGAGGAATATATAATATTAGAACTTCCTATATTTACTCAAATTAGAGTCAATGTCTTATGTTTTTTCACCTAAGTAACTTAGTTATCAAATCAGAAGCACTTTACATGCTATGATTTTCCATATCGATATAGCAATATCACACGATTAAGAATAAATAAGTGTTGGGATGTAATGAAAATCTATTAAAGGTAATCATGATTAACTTAATGCTAAGGTAGGGCTTTACATTTATGACAATATTACAGAAGTACTACAAAGAACAACAGTAACAACGTTAAGAGCATGATGAATGGTCACATGAACTTCAGAAAGTAATAAACATAGGATTTTGGGTCTATAAAAATCCTGAGAGAATGGTAGAAATTCGAATGCAGTAGATTTGAGATTGTTCATGTATATGATGATGCATGTTCGGATTTGATGCCAAATAATCGATAAGAAGCTATGACTCATATGCTAGGCACGTGGGTGTCTTAATGTTTAGGGCGGAGCGCTCTATATGTTTGAAAAGGTTGGCGACCTAAGGCATTATATGAAACCTATCTGCTTCTCTTTCTCCTAAGTGTATGCGAGCCCTTGGGAAAATATTTTTAAGGCACTTAAAATGAATGAGATTAAATACTATTCAAGTAAACCTTAAGGTTTTGGAATAACTATTGAATTATGTATCAATGAATTTTTCAAAGCATGATATTTTCGGTACATGGTTTAAAATAGAAAAATAATATGTGTATTGGTATACATAAATGTCCAAGTAAGGAATTTATGATTTGGAAGATTAATTATTTATGTTATTAATTTAAGTTTATTTGATATTTCTTGCTATAAATGTAAATGTATGTTCTTTTTGATGAAAAATTTTATATTTAAGTGTGTTGCCAAGTGCAACATTGGTAAGTTTGTCATTTAATGAGCACACTGAGTTTTATACTCAGCGCGGTCGATTTTTAATCACGCGCAGGGGTTGAAGGTCCCCGTGGTTGCTTACTTGAAGATCAAGAAGAGTAGCTTCAGAAACAGAAGAGGACTAAATTTAGTAGTGGTAAATTAGTTTGAAATGTACTTAAGAATCATGGCATGTATAATTATTACATTTCGGAGATTATGTTATTTGAATTATAACTTAACATGTTAATTGATAAATTAGTTGGTGTAAATAATTTGGAGATAAGATGAGATTTTATTTAAATTTTTGGACCTATAAAATATGTTTAAGATAGTTGGTATGATTAAGAAACATAAGGACTTGAAAATAATATATATTATATATATATATATATATATATATAATATATTATATATCTATATATATATATAATATAATGAATGCATTTAATTGATGATCATTAAAATGTTATTCGACGGTTTTCTATTAGTTATGATCGGTAAAGAAGTTGTTGTTGTGTTGCTATGACTGCTTACTAGGAGTTTGCTGGGGTTTTAGAGTTTAAAATTGGGAGTGTTTTATTCACATGTTTTGGCGAGCTCGAAATTTTTAAAGGGAAACTCTTTGCAGTTTTGCTGTAGGATTTTTCTAAAATTTTTTCATAAAGTTATATATATATATATATATGATTGAATAACAAATAAAAAAAAATTACTCGCTAAACTGTCAGTACTTAATCACTTCTTAATTCATAATCTGATTTTATGATTTATATGTTTATGTTAGGACGGTGGTCTCCGGCACCGAATGTGGCATTTGGGCCGTCGGGTCTCTCGGGGCCTGGGCGATGGGTGTTACATGTTTCTATAGAAATAATGTGAAATGCCAGACTTAAGTGGAAAAGGAAGACTTCCTTTTTTGTTAGACAAGTACACTTTTGTTACAAACAATAAGTCCCATAAACAATAATTGGTGACTTGCTTGACTTAGAACATAGATAAATATTCCATCAGTACATTTTGTTTGCTTGTTAATTCTTTTTTTTTTCATAGTATTTTCCAAAATGTTTTTGTCAAGGATTTTTAAATTTATATAATGTAAATAATTATCTTTTTCCATGATAACTTTATGATCTCATTACAATGAAAGACTTTTATTACTATCTTAAATATCTTAATGAGTTAAGGGTAAAAAAGAGAAAAATAATTTTTATTGACTAAATTCTTAATATGCGTGTTTTGTCAAATCATGTAAATAAAATAGGACGGAGAGAGTATAATTTATGCGTGAAACGTGTTAGAGTCCCCCAACAATTGACATCCAATAATGCAACGACTTGGATTACTGACCGCATTGAATGTAATATTTATAAAATTGTTTAATAAATTTATAATATAATTTTTGATTTATCAAAATGAAAAGAAAAAATGATTTTGTTTGATTATTTTTTTAATTATATTTGATTAGATCAAATGAGCACATAACCTTGGAGCGATACGCCGGTTAATTATAAATGTAATTTAAAGTTGTATCTTGATATAATAAAATTTGACATTTTATAATAAAAGTTTATGTATGATACTTCATATTTGTTGCCTTCATACATAATAATTTAACTTATAAACAACAATATAAATACAAGATTGACATTAGCATATACATGTAATTATGTAATAAACTATAATAGTATATGTGCAGTTTAATAATGCTATTTCTAGTAGAGTTTTATCAAAATATTTGTTATCACACAAATACATAGATCTTAATCAAATAAGGTTAAAAATTCAAATATGTTCATTTTTGTCTTAGTTCACACAACTTTATTTTAAATTTTTCAACAATACAATTTTATTGTCAACCTATAATAATTTTAAAATATTTTTTTAAAAATAAAAATAATAATTAATAAAAATATTTTTTTAAAAATAAAAATGAATAATTAATAAGAGATTATTAATGAAATTAATTTTCATCAATTAATTTCATTGATTTAAAGATAATCACGCAAAGGTAATTTATATTTGTGAGTTAGTGTTGAAAAATAAATATATGAAATCTGATAATACAATAAGTTACATTTATGACTAAATAAAATTTAATATTTTAATGCCCATTTATGGAAAGTTTTTTAGATGTGGAATGTATTTGCAAGAATAAGATTTTTTTTTTAATGTGAATCTACTTAAGATATAGTAATATTCCTCAAATGAAAATGGGCAGATTTTGTAATAAATGTAAATAAAGACTGCTAATTTGTTATTAATTGTTTGTTTTAAAATCTTTGAAATTTTAATTGTGAGTCGAGTTTAGACATTAATTTGAGTCGATTTAGACAAAAAAAATAAATAAAAAAATAAATTTACATAGATATTATTCTTGGGTTTAAATAAGATATCAAATATTATTATTTTTATTGATTGGACTAATAAAAAAAAATAAACATGATTTTAAAAATATTATTGATAGCTTTTATATAAGTTTATAATACTAATCTTTAATTTGCTTGAAAATAATTATTATCAACATTTAATAATTAATATTTTATAAATAATTATTTATTATAAATGCAAATATTGATGGTATTTAATGTTAATAATAATGTGTATGTGCGTAAACTACCAAAATTTTCAAATTCTAATGATCTCTATATTATGAGAGAAGTGTTAGATTATTTAATAATCTATATGTAGCCCATGTGATTAAAGGGCTGGTTTTAAAGGGCTGGGTTCTAATTGAAGTGTGGCCCAAGATGATGATTATTGGGGGCTTAATGGATAAGAGCCAGTTTAGGTTTAATACGCCCTTCCTGTCCCTCTGGCCTTATAGAAGATAAAAGAATCAACAGATTAGGGTTAAGCACGAGAACAAAGAAGAGTGGTGACGGGCTGACCCTCGAACACCATTACGGAGATAGGTTGTGTTGAGAGAGGCTCATAAAAGAAACTCCCGCAGCTGTTGATTATTCTCTGAGCCATTAAGAGAGCAGCTTACCGGACCAAGGCCAGAGTGAAGAACCGTAGATATGCTGTTATGGGTCGACAAGTCGAATTTGCCTGCAACGAGGGTAACCCGAATAAGCATAGATGCTTGCCGTTAGGATAAGGTACGCTTCCGATGTATTGTTATATTGCTGTGTGCAAACAATTGCGTATGAACAATAAAATCTGGAACATATTAAAAGAGTTATTTAACATGTTGGTGATCAAGAGGGGCCCCCCCCCCCCTGTACCGTTGTTCTAATTTGTTTGATAGCGTGTTTGTGTTGGCTTAATTAATGAAAATTAATTTCGTAGTGTGTGAAATTGATTTAGTATGGTATAAGCCGAAGCCCAAAATTATAGAATTGAAAACTGTTTATTTTCGTTTAAGTGCTGTTGTAAGTTTATTTTGTTGTGTATTTATAGAGAATGGTTATGACATATGTATTTGGATTAGTGTTCGTTAAAAGTTTTGAGATCTTAATTTAATGCGTCATAAAAGTTTTGCAATAAAATCAATGTTAAGTGAATGGAAAACCTTGTTAGTCAGCCAAAGGGCCTGTTGTTTGGATTGTTTGTTAGACCATTGATTGCAGTTTCAATTGTTTCAATATTTTTGTGTGAGCCCGTTATAAATGACATGAAAAGTTAAAATTGAACATTGAAGTTGCGTGTGAATTTATAAATTTGGTTAGGTTAGCCAAAGGTAGAACGCCATGGTAATTATAATCAATGGGCAATTAAAAGGAGACTTATCATTGTAGCTAATTAATAATGAATTGTAATATCGAAGATAAAGCATGGCATAGTTGTGATGGAGCATGTATTGAATAGTTGAATGGAATAAGAAAGAAAGAAGAGTTAAATTGGATTCCACGGCTTTGGGCGGGGCCCGCGTGGGAAAGGAGGCCACTGGGCGTGCTGTATGAAACACGGCCGGTGCTTTTTCTCATGACTTGCAAAATAAAGGCTCGGCAAGTTGCTCCAGCAATGAAAGTCTATTAAAGTAATTGTTTCTGTCTTGGCATCATTATTGATTAAAGCTATGCCCCCCCAATTTTTTTAATATTACCCGCAGAGGTGAATGCTACATGGGCATAATTACAAGTTGTTATTAGTTTGAATCCCATTTTTTTATGTTTACTCAGCATTACACGTAATGAGTATAATGTGTAATGTTGCCAGCTTTCTTTTAACAATGTTTTGGCGTAATGGGCGACTGGGTTTGATTAAGTTCAATGGATTGAACCTATGGGCTGATTGGTTCCGGAATATTAGAATCCGATTATCAGTTTAGGAGTTTCTCTGGACTTTGGATTTGGCATTAGTGCTGCTGAACAGCGCCCGGCAGCGCATTACGAGACCCAGGCACTGAAGCTTGACAGTCTCATTATGAGGCTTGGAGCGGTCTAACAAGGCTGAGCTTGACTTTAATGAGGATGAACGAATGGGCTGAATGTTAAAGCCATCAAGTGCCCAGAACAGACAGATTGCTAGAAGAGCTATCATGCTTGAGAAAGTTAAGGAATACTCCCAATCGGACATAGTTTGACAAGGTCCATCGTAAGGATCCTTGATGAGTGAGCTTAAGACGGACCAAGAAGTTGTGATTGGTCACAAGTTCCATTCATGATGCATGGGTGACTGGCAGATGCAGAATTTGGCAGCGCATAACCTGAAATCAATGGGATGGATGTGAAGTGAATCCCTTTTTACAGTTCAATTTATTGAATTGAACTCACTTCATCTTGAGGTTTGGTTCAGGTTCCAGGTGATTACAGACAAGCCCTAAGGAAAATGGAACAGTGTCAGGAATCAAGGCCATGTTGATACAGAGGAAGGATATTAAAGAAATTGAAGGAAGACTCCATCAATTCAGCATTTCATAGAGGAGCTAGTAGCAGCAACAGCAAATCGCAGGGAGAGCAAAGAAAAGGGACGTAGCCCTAATGAGGTTAATGGGGCCAAATCCGTAAGGAAGATTGAAGTGTGTTGACTTCTGGTAAGGGAAGAAATGTGTCGACTTGTCAGGAACGGATTGGTCCTAGAATGGAAAAGATTTGGTTTGAAAAGAAAGGTTATTTACTTTATGTTTGCAGTATGTTTTTGGAATCAAATCTTATTGAAAGTGCCTAATATACCTGGTGGTGTAGATTCTGTGTGCAAACTACTGCATGTGTCTTATATGTATACAGGGATTTTCTGTTTGCGATCCAGATCCCATAAAAAGAAACTGAAAAAGTTCGCTATTCATGGGAAACAGAATGAGGCGACCGAATAGAAGGGAAATTGGGGACTTATAGATTGATGCCTGGACACTGGTTATTAGTCTGGATCTTGAAAAAGTGTCTTCTAGCGTTCCTGAAATGTAGCGGAGAAATCTAAGTTTGCTTCTGTAGGGAAGGTTGGATAATTTATTGGTTTCAGTTTTTAAAGACTGTTGCTAATGGTGGTTTTTTTTCATTATAACAAACTTAAGTAGCTATTATGGTTCTGGTGAACTTTGATTGATAGTTTTGGTATCGTTTTAAATCTGATGCTGGAATTTATTGAATCCTGTGTTAATGTTGAAAGCACAAGTATAGGTATTAAACGTAGTGCAGCATAATGAAGTGTCTGCTTTCTTGTGGCATCGAAAGGTTTAGGGTGCACATATCCAAAGAAAGGATTTTGAGGTTAGTGAAAGGTGGGAAATCGTTTACCTCAATTTGGAGTTTCACTAGTGACTGGGATGCTGTGTATGAATGCATTAAAAGGTAACAGAACTGAAGCACATATTAAAAGAATGCCAGCCACAGAGAAGCAGTGAATTTGCTTGAACTTAATACACACTGATATATGTGGCCCTTTTGATGTTCCCGTCTTGGGGTGGTTGAAATATTTTAAATAGCCCTTTATCGATGATTTTCTCACGGTATAACGGTTATGTATATTTACTGCTATGAAAAGACGCTCAATCAGTGGATGTGCCTTGAGCATATCATTAAATGAGGTAGAAGGTCAGTTAAATAGAAAAGTTACAGTGGTGAGGATGCTGATTAGAGGTGGTGAATATTATGGGTAAATTTAATGAAAATGGGACAATGGTCGCAGGTCCATGTTGCAAGAGTTTCCGCGTTGAAAGTCGTGGCAGTTTTGTGGGCAATACAGACAATGCCAGGTACAAGCTCAACAGAATGGTGTAAGCTGAAAGCGGAAATCGTACTCTTAATGGAAAATGGTTTAGGAGTATGCTAAATAATTGGGTATTTGTACGTTTATCATTATGGAGTGTTAATGCATTAAGACTGCTTGCATTAATTTACTTAATAAGGGGTTCCCTAGTAGGGCAGTTCAACTAAAGAACCCCTTATGAACTTGTGGACGGGAAAGAGGACCGCTAGTCTTGAGGCATCTGTCAATGTTTTGGGGTTGCCCAGCGAAGTCAAGGATATATAATCCACATGAAGAAGAAGCCTTGATGCTAGAACGGTTAGTGGATTTTCATAGGATAGTCCCTGAAAGAAGTCAAGGGGTACAGATTGTTATTGTCCCTAAATCATAGTACGGAATTGTTGAGTCTTGGGTAATCGGCTCGTTTAAGTTGAAAAATGGGCCGAGAATTAGTGGGAGTAGTGAACCACGTAAGGTGAATGTGGCGGTCAGATTGAAAATCCAACTCAGATGAGTTTTCATTGATCTCATTCTTCGCAGTTGTTGTCTCCCTTGTTTATTCGCAAGCTATCAGGACCCCAACCCAACAGCCGAGCATTCATAAACCGACACGTCCGGTAGTGAACAAAACAACATACCAACAGTGTGTTGTGTTTGTGTGTAGTGTTGTTGTTGTGAGTGTGTTGTTGTTTTTTTTTTTTTTTTGTTTTTTTTTTTTTTTTTTTTTCATCTACTATAAGATGAACCTATGTAAATTGAGTATACCGCCAAATAGATAGAAACAATTCATGAATGAATCAAGTGGGTTTCATAAAGAAATAGCATTAACGAAGGTTCACAAAAGGCAAAGAAGACCAGCTATTTCTAGTGATTATGTGGTTTACTTCACTTGAGCATGGATGTGAATTGGAGCATTGATTAAGGATGCCAGTTTCTCTTTCCCAGAAAGCCATGGAATTTGTGATAATTCTGAAAAAAGTGGTTTTAAATGCCATGAAGGAAATGCAAATCAATGAGTGAATCAAGTCTGGGGATTTAGTCGAGTTGCCGTGAAGGGGTCAAAAAAGTTGGGTTGTAAATGGGTTTTTTAAGACCAAACGGACTGCTAAGGGCGACATGAAAAGATATACAGGCCAGACTGTGTTGGCTAAAAGGTTACAACTCAGAAGGAGTGGCATGTGATTATAAAGAGACATTTTCTCCGGCAATTTCCAAATAAGGACTCTTTAAGAATTTATTGTTTGGCTTTGGTGGGCTCATTATGATCTAGAGCTTCAGCCAAGAATGGATGTAAAGACAGCCGTTTCTTAATGGTGGACTTTAGAGGAGGAAGTATCATATGGAACCAACGAGAGGGGGTTTTGTGGTCACAGGAAAGGAAACTTAGTGTGTTAAGGTTCAAAGAAGTCCAATATATGGACTTAAGCAGCTTCCGCGTCAAATGGTAGATCTTAATTTCAATAATACCATCACTTCATATGGTGTTTTATAGAAAACCTGTTGATCGGTGGTAATTTATATGGAAGGTCGAGTGGGAGGCAGAGCCTCATTATGGTAGTCCTATATGTTGATGACAATGTCTTCTTGCTTGCAAATGATGTTGGGTTGTTGGCATGATGTAAGGGTTGTTTTCTCTTTAAGAATGCTTTGAAAATGAAAGATATGGGAGAGGCATCCTTTGTGATTGAATAGAAATATTCCGTGATAGATCACAAGGAACTGTTTAGGGATGGTCTCAAAGAAGCTTTACAATTGATAAGGTATTGAGAGAGATTTCAGAATGGAAAAATTGCTCCGCAGGATTTAAGTTCCAATTCAAGAAAGGAGATAGGTTCAAGCGAAATGCCTTGAATGTCCTGAGAATGATTTGGAACGTAAAGAGATGGAGTTCTATTCGCTATGGCGTCCGAAGTGGTTTGGGAGCTTAATGTATGTTCAGACATGTACTTCTCCGACGGGATATTAGTTTGCCGTAGGAGATGTTAGGGCCGATATCAAAAAAGTAATCCCGGGATGGACCATTGGAAGCTCAAAAAGAAGAAAGTATTGTAGATATTGTACAGGTACTAAGGATCATATGACTCACTTAGTAGAAAGTCCAGCCATTAAAAAGTGGGTGGGATACTCGGATTCCAGAATATGCCGGTTGTGTGATTCGAGAAAGTCCTACATTTGGCTACCTTGTTTTCTTCTAGCTGGAGGAGCAGAAATCATGGAAAAGTGGAAAGCAGTCTGTCGATTGCTACTTCCACTATGGAGGCTGAATTTGTGGCATGCTGTTGAGGCCACTTGTTCATTGGCATTGTGGTTGGCGGAACTGTTATTCTCAGGTCTAGGCAGTTGTCGAGCAGTATAGGCTAGACCGTTGAGAATTTAACTGTGATAATTCCGCAGGCTGTCTGTCTTCTCTAAAGAATGATAGGTACTCCTAAGGGTGGCAAAGCACATGGATGTTTAAAGTACCTAATCTGTGAAAGAGAGTGGCCAAAAACACAAAAAGTGTCAATGTGAGCATATCGGTACTGATCTGATGATGAGCGGGAGTCTGCTGAAACTAAAGGGCTTACGGGCCAAAAGTTTTCATTGGCCATGTTGATAGGATGGGCCCAATTATGAGATAAGGTCCCTTGTTAGCATGATGTTTTAAAGCTTGTAATATCATAATATATATTGATATATTATATATATATATATATATATATACTATATGGTTGTTTTGCTCATATTATTGGTGACACTTGGAATTCAATTAAAGATGTGTTGTTGCCTTATTTATGTGTTATCCCACATTAATAGATGTATACAATAATGGTTTTGAGTGGAGACTAGACAATTGAACAGTTGAGGTGTAAGCAATGTATTGTTTTGTTGAATTAGTTTCTCCATTTTAAAGTTTTATGAAATTGAGAGTGATCTGTGATATATGGAAGGAATCGATGTCGGAAGTTAATGATTGTGACGCGCCATAATGTCCGATCGAGTCGTTAAATTCTAGATTAAGGTAAACATGATAGAATTCAAGAAGAATGCAACATGAGGCAAATGGGAGATTTGTTAGATTATTAAGTAAGTGCTATATGTTGGCCGCGATGTGAGTTAAAAGGGCTGGTTCTAATTAAAAGGTGGCCCCAAGATGATGGATTATTGGGCTTAATTGGATAAAAGCTAGTTTAGGGTTTTAATACCCTTCTCTTGGCCTATAAAAAGACAAAGGAGATCAACAGATTAGGGTTAACAACAGAACAAGAGAGTGTTGACGGCTGACCTCAAACACATACGGAGTAGTTTGTTTGAGGAGGAGCTCGAATAAAAGAAACGTTCGCGCCCTGCAGCTTGTTTGATTATCTCTGACCTTAGAAGAGCACTTAGCGGACAAAAGGCAGAGTGGAAGAAACGTAGATTTGCTGTTACGGGGTGACAATCGAAGATTGCCCCAACGAGGTAAACCCAATAACATAGATCTTGGGCCGTTATGGATGCAAGATAGCCAAGCTTCGATTATTGTTAGTATTCCTTTGTCAAAACAAATTCTATGAACCATAGGATCTGGGGCTAATATTAAGATTATTTAAGACCAAGAAGATAATTATGCATTTATTGATTAATTGGGTCTAAAGAACATGTATGGAAATAAATCAAATTAATGAAAAAAATTACCAATTAATATTTTTGTATATAAATCAATGGTACATCAATTTTATATATTAAAAAATTAACTATTCAAATTATTTATAATTATGTTTTTTTTTTAAAAACGCAATGAAAAACTCATATTAAGTTTTTTTATATAATTAAAAAAATTAATTTAAGAAATTTTTTAAATAAATAATTATTTAAGTTATGGCAAGAATGTAATTAAAGAATAATAAAAGGGTTAAGTGAAAAAGTGGATAAAATAATATAAGAAGAATATTAAAATAAAGAATAATAAAAGGGTTAAGTGAAAAAGTGGATAAAATAATATAAGAAGAATATTAAAAATTTTATATTTTAAAAATTTATTATTAAACATAAGAAATGCATAAAATAATAAATCGTAATAGTCACCTATGACTAGTAGTGATGGTCGACTCTAGCTGGTAGCAATGATAGTGGCCGATGACTGGTGATGGTGACTACCGTTAATTAATAAATTAAAAAAGATTATAATAAGTTTACCAATATACTAAAAATGTTTTCCACCCTTGAAAATGAAATGTCATTTTCTTAAAATGGTAATTTTCCTTTGAGAAGGAAAATATTTTCTATTGACTAATTTTCCTGAGCAGCCCAAATATGAAAAAAATCTGAAAAATATTTTTTAGACAAATTATATCTCGAAAACAAATAGAGCCTTGATATTCCTTTTCATTTAAGACCTATTAAATATTTACTTTTTGCTACCACAGCTTAGATAATTATAGTAAACTTTTCATTGTTAATTAGCGGTAGCCCCATACTTAGGTATTTAGAGATTTACATGTTTTTCTATAGAAATAATGTGAATGGAAGACTTAAAATTAAAGGAAGACTTCTTTGTTATTATGACAACTATAAGTCAAGTAAACCAAATAATACTTTTGCTTGACCTATATCAACAATTGACATTGCAACCACTTAAATATTGACTACATTAACCAATCAGGTAGTGGTCTAGTTGGTCTTCTCACTTTTGTGAGGAGTAGGAGCTCTTGAGTTCAAGTCCTCTCAACCATAATAATTTTAACCAATTTGGTGGGTCAAGGGGATGGCTTGTTTTCACCAATTCGGTGAGTCAAGAGGAGTTGTGTTATTTCGGCTCATAAAAGCCTCCAATGAATTAAAAAAAAATATTGAATATAAAATTTATAAATTTATTTAATTAATTTACACCTTAAATTTACAATTTACAATTTCAAAATTTGTAAAAAAAAAATTTTTTCAAAATTTGTAAATTAATTTACAATTTACACCTTAAATTTGTAAAAAAAAATTTCAAAATCAAGAACTAACGAGAGAATAGAATTTCAAAATGGAGGCCTCTCATTGATTTCTCAAATTTTAATTTTTTTCAATTTATAAAGTATATAAAAAAATTAGAATGGTTAAATTTTAGGAGTCAAAAATATTAAAAAAAAGAGTTTTTATAGAATGGTTAATTTAACTTTCTGTAATTTTTTTAATTAAAATATAAAAATGTAATTGGATGGATGGAGGAAACTTCGCTGAAGGATTCCCCAACGTGCATTTACTTTGCAACACTTTTTTCACGTCATGGACCATTTTGCTACTCCTCTCTCTATATATAACAAGCTAGAGCGAGTTTTTTCAACGTCAAATGGAGCCGATTTTGCTATCCTCATCGTCTATAAATAAACAAGCTAGAGCGAGTTTGAAGATATAAGTATTAAAAATGGATATAATTAAGAGGTATTGTTGGATATTAGTGATTTTATTCTTCTTAAAAGAGAGTTGTGATGGCTGTTTAGAGGAAGAAAGAGTTGCACTCTTGCAAATAAAGTCTTCCTTCAATTCTTCTTTTTTTGATTATTCTTCTTGGAGGATAGATAGTGTTGCCTGTTGTAATTGGACAGGCATTGAGTGTGATGAAATTACTAGTCGAGTTACAAAACTCGACCTTTCATTCCAGAGGGATTGGTCTTTACGGAATGATTTTTACCTAAATGCCTCTTTGTTTCTTCCATTCCAACAATTGAAGTATCTTTATTTACTAGAAAATAGTATAGCTGGCTGCGTTAAGAATGAAGGTCCTTTTATCCCCATATATTTATTATAATTATGATTCAAAATAATTAAATTTATGCAAAATAATTAAATTTATGTACATTTTTAAAATGCTCTTTCATATATGCAGGTTTTGAAAGGTTGTCAACACTTTCTAATTTGGAATTTCTTGATTTGGGAGAGAATCCATTTAACAATAGTATCTTATCATCGATGGGTGGTCTTTCATCTTTGAAATACTTATATCTATCTGGCAATAGATTGGAAGGAATAATTAATATGCCAGGTGATAACTTCACTTTTTTTTTTTTTTTTTCCATTTTGCCTCAAATTATTAACAAGAGGCAGCAGAATCGAAGGCTGAAGGCTTTAATTTATTAATTTTGAAAGGACTAACTTTTTTCTTTTCGTCCTCAAACTATTAACAATATATATGTACACTGACATGTGTTGAGATGTGCAGAATTAAATAAATTTGATAGAATTGGATATGAGTGGCAATGAAATCAAAAGGCTTCAAATTCTTACCAATGGTAACAATTATTTTTGTTTTCGTTATTACTAAATATCTAACAAGTTTTCATCTTTAATTAACAACTTTCCTATTATTCCTCAAATAAGTGTTTTGGATCTGCTTTTGATCTGCTTTGGGTGTTTCTTTCCTCAGGACTCTATATGATTTCAAGTAATTTAATTTAAAATTTATGTAATTCTAGTTTTACTTTCTTATTAAGCCGAATTACGTACCTCAAGACTCTATATCTAAGTGAAAGTAATTTGTTTCTCAATGCTTATTAAATATTCATTTGGTGTTTCATAAAAATAATGTGAATGCAAGACTTAGTGTTACAACAACAAGTCCATAAACCAAATGATAAGATTGCTTGACCTAGACCACAAACAAACAAACAAATATAACAGTTTTTGAAAAACAACTTATAGTAAGGGTTGATGTGACACATCACACATCACATTTTGGAAGACTTTTTTTGTAAACGATTATCTTTATACGAATATTAAATTACGTAATTTTATGGTTCTAATATGAAAATTTTTGCAATATAAGGGTTGGCTTAGCTCGAATTTTGAGAGGAAATATTTTTTTTTCTAAAAAAAAAATAATCAAGAACTAACGAGAGAATAGAATTTCAAAATGAAGGCCTCTCATTGATTTCTCAAATTTTATAGGTTTACTTAATTTCAAAAATTTGGAGTATTTGGACTTGAGTGATTCTGCTATCAACAATAGCTTTGGTCTACAAGACATTGGAATGATGAGACATCTCAAAACTTTATTATTACCTGGTTGTGGACTTACTGGACCCATACCTACTGATCAAGGTATGTTCAGCAATATCTGGCTCTCCCTTGTATCATCTCTTTCAACAATATCTGGCTCTCGCCTTGTATTCATCTCTTTTCAATAAATTTAGAATTGTAACTAACCAAAGGTTTTTTTTTTCTTTTTTTGTTGCAAAATTTCAGAAATATTCAAGGTTCTTTGCAAATTGGGAAGTTTCTGCAAGAGCTAGATATAAGTCCCAGCAATTATCTCAATGGTATTTGCATGGTGTCTAGCAAATTTGGACATCCCCTCAAAAGATTTCTCTTCTCTCTAATAATAGCTTTTATTGAGACATTGCTTCATCTCCTTTAGGAGATTAAAACATACATTGCTTCATCTCCTCTTAGGAGATTAACATCCCTTGAATATCTAGATCTCTCTGATAATCTCTTCCAAATCCCAATCTCACTCTCTCTATTTTTCAACCATTCAAATCTCAATTTTTTGGATTGTCAACTGAACACCATATATGCCATAACAGAGGCTCATAATTTCACTCCAAAGTTTCAGTTAGAGATTCTCTACTTGTCTGGCCATGGATATGGTAGTGGAGAAATTCCCAAGTTCCTCTATCATTAGTATAATCTGCAATATGTTGATCTATCAAACAATAAAATAAGAGGAGAGTTTCCATTCTGGTTATTAGGCAACAACACAAAACTAAACGTACTTAATTTGGCCAACAATTCTCTTTTAGGGCCATTCCAGTTACCTATTCATTCTCCTCCGAATTTGCAAGTCTTGGATATTTCTGACAATAGTCTGTATGGATCCATCCCAAAAAAAATCGGGACACATTTGTCAAAATTAGTGGATTTAAACATGAGGGGAAATGATTTGATTGGGAATATTCCCCCTTCATTTGGAAACATGAGCTTTTTGGAAAGTTTGGACTTATCTGACAATAGATTGTCAGGAAGTATACCTGAGCAATTGATCGTAGGTTGTATCTCATTATATGAACTCAAACTTTCAAACAACACTTTGCAAGGACAGATATTTTCCAAAAATGTTAATTTGGAATCTCTTGAATGGTTACAATTAGATGGCAATTTATCTAATGCAACTTCATTGAGTATATTGGATGTCAGTGATAACCATCTCTCTGGAAGCATCCCAAAATGGATGGGAAATATGTCTTCTCTTGAAATTTTAGATCTTTCACTAAACAATATTTCTGGAAGCTTACCATCCAATTTTTGCCCTTCGAAAATAGAAGAAATTCACTTGTCAAAAAATAAACTGCAAGGATCTTTGAGTGATGTATTTAATGTTGACTCTCCATTACTTATGTTAGATCTTAGCCACAATAACTTAATAGGAAAAATTCCAATGAGGATTGCCAACAATTCTAATTTGAGGTACATTCAGTTAAGTAGCAATCATTTGGAGGGTGGAATTCCAACTCAGTTATGCAACTTATATAACTTAAGCTTGATTGATCTCTCTCATAATAATCTTTCTGGTCCTATTCTCCCTTGTCTGAGACTTAGTAGTGATTGGTCTAAACAACATGAATTTGAAAATGCTTCCTTTATCATTAGGGTTCTTCCTCGTGACTCACAACCTTTGGAGTTTACAAACAAGAATGGATTCTATTCTTATCAACCAAGCACACTCCAATATTTCTCGGGGACTGATCTTTCTTGTAATAATTTTTCTGGAGAGATTCCATTTGAAATTGGAGATATCTTATCTTGTAATAATTTTTTCTGGAGAGATTCCATTTTGAAATGGAGATATTGATACAATTCAAATGTTAAATGCTTATCCACACAAATATTTTTTTATTTGAAACCGATCAATTCCACAAAACATTTTCAAATTTTGAGGCAAATCGAGAGCTTTAGATCTTTCTTACCAACAAAATTTGGAGGGGAAATTCCTTCTCAAATTACCTCATTTTTTAGAAGTTTTCAGTGTAGCACACAACAACTTATCTGGTAAGACACCTACAAGAGTTGCACAATTTGGAACATTTGATGAAGGCAGCTATGAGGGAAATCCTTTCCTCTGTGGATGGCCACTGCCAAAAGCTTGTTATGCAACAATACCTTCATCACCAAAGCTTGATATCCACCAATTGTTATTACTTTCTTGTTGACAATATTCCTTACTTATTTAAGTTTGGAGTTTCATAAGATTGTATATTATGTTTCTACATTGTCTATGGTTCATAATTCATAGTGTAACTCTTATGAATAATGAAATGTAAGGTAAATTAAATGAAATGTAATGATAATGAAATGTAAGGTAAATTATAAATTTAAATTGCATTTTTTTTAGAATAACAAATTTAAACTATGTTTCTTTATTTTCTTTTAAACATATTAGAGAGGTAAATTGATTTTGCAAAAATAAAACTTATATTTTAAATATGACTAGTATTTAAAAATGTGTGGTGCATGTTTATAAGTAATCATTATTAATTTAATAATTTTTTTACAATTTTTATTATTTACCAAGAATTATGTTCATTATTATTTTAATTTTTTTAAAAATAAATTTAATATAATAATTAATAACAAATAACATTGATAATATATAATAATATTAATATTAAATAAAAATTAAAATATATTAAAATTGATGATAATAATATAATCGTTCGATGAATGTTTCGGGGTACACTTGATACGCGAAATCCTCAATAATGAAAGTATATATATATATATATAATTATATATAATTATATATATATATATATATATAAATAATATATATACCTTCTCCTACAATAGGACATAAATTTAAAATTTTTAATTGGTACAGCTATTAAATTTAAAATTTCTATTTTATTAAATTTATAAAATTATTTGTAATGCTTTTAATTTTTATTTATATTTATTAAAATAAGAAACCAGTGTAACCAATCAAATTGAATTACTTTTATTTTTTCAACTAATGATATCAAAAGCTTTAAAGATATTTTTGTCGATCCATAAATTTAGTATGAATATTTTTATCAATTCTAATATTTCTCTTCTTATTTCGACTTTTATATAATCCCTTTATTCCATTTTAATTGCAATATTTGATATTTTCAAAACAATTAAGAAAATGATTGGAATATATTGATTTTCTAAAAATATATAGTAGAATACCTAAATTGGCCTTCTTAAATTAAAAACTCTCCATCTTTTTTTAGATAAATAGGAGGCCCAATGGACCGAAATAATGTTGTGGGCTATTTCATCTCCCTGTTCACTTTTTTTTTTTTTTTTTTTTTTTTTTTTTTTTATGATTTTTATAATTCAAATACCCTCTTAGCACTCGTAATTCTCTCTGCTTTTCCTAAGGTGGATTTTAATCAAAACACTTGATGGCAGAAAATTAATAAAAATCCAAAGATCTCTTTTAAATTTTTTGTGGTCTGTATGTGTTGTGAAAGCTTCTGATTGAGTTGAAGACCCTTAGAGGAATCCATATCACTTGCCTACTATTACATTTTGTATGTATAATGTCAATTTGATTTAAAATAGGAAAATGAGTAAACAAAGAAATATAGAGTAAATGTAAAATGTTTTAACCAGTGAACCAATTGTTGCTTAATGGAAGAAAGTTGCAGAAAACCAAATTCTGTTTGGATTTATTTTTAAATATAGTTTTAAAACTTTTTTTTATAATCACAAAATTTTCTTTTAACCGGAGAAGGTGTCCAGTTTATTTTTTAATTTATTTAAATTTCATAGAAAATGAAAACATAAAGGAAAAAGTTAAATTTTTGGATGGAAGGAAAAGGAAAAAGTTAAATTTTTGGATGGAAGGAAGTGTACAATGGGACAATATTAATTTTATAAATTAAATTCCAATTTTATAAAGATTGTTCATTAAATTGAAGTGTTGATTATTCTTCAGAGGTGAAATGGGATATCCGATAAGGATCCCTTCTCCCTTAATTAAAGATATCAAAATCGAGCCCTGAATATAGAATTCCTTTAAACACTTATGGAAAGAGATATGAATATGGATTGCATATTAAATGATTAAAAACCAAAAAGACTCAAATTTGGATTGATCTCTAAAGTTTAACTCTATTAAATTATTTAATCATTCATCTAAAATAATATTATTTTCACATTTAAGTGAGAGACTAAACATTAACTCATACTAAATGAGAAGCTACGTAATATCATGAAAAAGGCATATATAAACTCGGTGTATGACCTATTTATATACCAAATCTTTTGGCTCAAATAAAGTATTTCTGATCAAAAATAGTAATATTTTTTTAAGAAATCATTTTTTGATTAGCTTGGTATATTGGACCGCTCATATGCCGGGTGTAGACAAATATTTTTCTAGTATCACTATATTAAATCTGAAGGATTTATTTGGTAAACATATTGATTTATCCTTAAATTTTTAAATTTAAAGTAGTGTATTAAAAAAAAATAGAGAGAAAAGTAATTAATTTTGACAAAATATAGGGACAAAAATATAGGGACAATATTATAATTTTCCCCATATTAAAGCACCAAGATTAGGGTAGTACTTTCATTTGAGCAAACTAGATAACTTATCATTTAAATTTAATTTTTATAGAAAAAAAGAATATACCAAACGTTTTGCATGTACTATACGAGATGCAGAGGAGAACCTCCTATACTCGTTAAGGACCAGCACCTTTATTCGCGAAGGACCAGACCCTGGGCCACCAATTTCGGTAAGGCAACTCTTTGAACACTTCTCAGACTTTATTTTAAATTCAGGAGTCTCCCAATGAGGCTTCCAGCTATTCGAAATATCATTAGGGATGTATTTAGGCTTTTTCTTTCACCGTTTACCAAGCATGCCCCTATAGGGCTCTAGAGCCTTCTTACTCCAGATTTTTTTTACAGATGCATCAATCTCCTCATCTCACACAAAATGTTTCTAAGGCCATAAAGCACAAAAAAACACACATAAAATGGACACATTTATCAAGAATACAAGAAAAAATATTTTTCCACATTAAATCTACATGGTATCATCAGAGCATGTGGCTCTTTAAACTTGACTTTTGCCGTTTGCATAGAAAATCCGGCTTCCTCAAAATCCGGTCACCGGATTTCCTGCGCGTGGTGGCTGTCAGTGTTGGTGACTGTTCTAGGGTCACTTTTTTGTCTCACCGCCCACTCCAAGAGTTGCTCCAGCTGCCGACCGGTCTTCCCCCAAAATCCGGTCACCGGATTCCCTGCGCGTGGGCCTCACGCGCCGATACAAAGTTCTGCTACAGTACCACGCGCCGGCGCGTGGCGGCGCGTCCGGCTGTTTCCGGCGATCTGAAATTGTTTTCTGGCTTCGTTTTTCTGTCAGCAGTCTACTCAGGTGGTTGTTTTTCCGATCCGGCGAAGTTTTGGTAGGGGCGTATTCAGTTCTATCAATTTGGCGTTTCAGGTTACCTTTCGCTCCTGTTTGCATTGAAAGATTTTTTTTGGTGTCTATTTCTGCTTTGCTGGTAGGGGATTTAGTTTTTATTAATAATGGAACCTCCACCTACAGATTCTAAAACTACTATTACTGAATTGATCCCAGCAACGAATAAGGTCACAGAACATAATTTGAAAGGAACTAATTATTTAGATTGGAGTAAAGTAAGACAATTCGAATTTATTTGCGAAGTGTTGAAAAAGAATTTGATCATCTTAATTGATGATCCACTCAAAACTGATGTCAACTAGCAACGTTGGCTCAGGGAAGAATGCTAAGTTATTGATTCGCAATTCTATTGACAGTGAAGTGGTTGGATTAATCAATCATTGTGAGTTTGTTAAAGAATTAATGGAATATCTTGAATTCTTGTACTCGGGAGAAGGTAATCTGTCTCGTATGTATGAGATCTGCAAAGGATTTTATCGGGCTGACCAGCGAGATAAGCCCCTTACAGCTTATTTCATGGAATTTAAAAAGATTTACGAGGAACTTAATGTTTTGTTGCCTTTTAGTCCCGATGTTAAGGTTCAACAAACGCAGCGAGAACAAATGGCTGTGATGAGTTTTCTTGTAGGTCTTGCTCCAGTTTTTGAAACTGCCACTCCAGTTTTTGAAACTGCCAAATCAACAAGTCTTTTTCCATGGCAGTGATTGTTACTTCTCTTTCAAGAGACTTTTGCTAGCTTGCTACGTACTGAAAGGTTTCTCATACACCTTCCCCTTCTGATAATAGTGCCCTTTGTGAGTCGTAATCAGGTAGCTAGCAGCCAGGAAACAGAGGAAGAAGGAAGGAAATAACCGTAGGTAATGGACCAATCACTCGGGAGAACAAGCATTCTTATCTGTCATTACTGTCATGAACCTGGTCACACCTAAACAGTTAATGCAAGAAACTCATAAATAAGCCACCAAGGGGGTTAAATATGGCAACATCAAGATTAGCAGTACTTCTTCTGACAACAATGTTACAATTTCCTGCTGGCGGAGTATGCCTGAGCTCTCCTAGATACCGTTCCTCAAGTCTACTGATTCCTCAATTGCTGCTGCTGCCACTCAGGTACTCCTTCTTGTCTTATGTCACCTCATCAGATGGGTCATTGGATTCTGGTTGCAACCGATCACATAATAGGTAACCTATCTCTTATCCCTCATTAAAAGAACCTAAAACAATTTAATATCGTCATGTTACTCTAGCTGAATGGTCCACATCTCCTGTCAAAGTGTATTGGCCAACCGCCATCCCATTCCATCTCTTCATTGGTCATTTCTGTTTTGTTTGCCTCGTTTTTTTCGTTTAATCTATTAATCTGTTAAGCAAATTTGTAAACTCGTATGCTGAATTTGTTGTGTCCAAATTTTTTAATCCTAATCATAATTGTGTGTTTTCAGGATCTTTTGATTTGACGAAGCGGATTATTGGTAGAGGACGTGAGTCTGGTGGCCTTTATCTTCTAGATGAACACGTTTCGTTATCTCTGGCTTCTGCTGGTGGTCTATCTCCTCTTGATATTCATTGTCGTTTGGGTCATCCTTCATTGTCTACTTTAAAAAAATTATGTCCGCAGTTTCAGTCTTTGTCAATTTTAGAATGTGAATCTTGTCAATTTGCCAAACATCATCGTTTATCTTTAGTTCCTCAAGTAAATAACCGAGTTTCATCCCCTTTTGAGTTAGTTCATTCTGATGTTTGGGGTCCATGTCCTGTTATTTCTAAAACTGGCTTTCAGTATTTTGTGACTTTTATGGATGATTACTCTCATGTTACTTGGTTATTTTTAATGAAAACTCGTTCTGAGATATTCTCTATTTTTTGTTCCTTTGTGCTGAAATTAAAACTCAATTTAATACATCTGTTCGCATATTGCACAGTGATAATGCTAAAGAATATCTATCTAGTTCCTTCCAATCTTATATGTTTCGCATATTGTCATTTGCAGTGTAATGGCTAAGAATGACTTTCAAACTTGTTTTAAACAAATAAGAATAAATTCAGGATTGAAAAAAATTTTTTTAAAAAATAATTATGTTCAAGTCTTTAAAAAAATAAAATTTAATTGAAGGTATTTTTTAATTCTTTTAGGTTAGTATGTTTTAAATTTTTATGTTTTTTTTAGGTGTATTTTTTAATTTTTTATGTTCAAATATATATATTTTTTAAACCGGTCTTCAAAATTTAAAATTTAAAATTATGCGATTCGCCGGAAAGCCGATCGGAACCGTCTGTTTTGTCACCGGATCGGAACCGGAACCGGACGGTTCCAAACCGGAACCGAAACCGGACCTTTTCGGTTCGGTTCTGGTTCCAGTTCTGGAACCAGAACTGCCAGTTCCGGAACCGTGGCCACCCCTAGATATAATGCATGATGGTCTATTGTATATGATCTCGGAGATATATGCATCAGATAGTATAGTGATGATTATAAATCTTATGTTGACCCTTGATGAGTTATGTCACGACCCGATACCATGAGCCAGACCGGCATTAGGGTCCGAGTAAGCTTAAGGCCTCCAAGGTCCGTAGTAAACCTAAACTACAAAATCCATACACGCCAAGCAAAGTCTTAAGAGCAGTAAACCCATATTAATTCCCATATATATATATCCATATATATATACTATATATAGAGTATATATAATTATCTAGTATATATATAATTATATAGTTATAAGTTCAATAATCACGTGATCTGGCGTACCAATCTCAAAACATCTCAATAAAATGTAGTTCAGGCGGCCTAACTAGTATTGGGATACCTCATTCAATATATGCGGCTACTGGTTCATAATGTGGTCAGATACAATAATTAGGAACATTCATAGATTAGGCATACCTATTAATATAGATCATGTTCGAAGATACATAAAGATCCTACAACTGCAGAGTTCGAATAATAGGCTACGAGAGTGAGTGAAGTTCTTAACTAGTGACAATACATAAAGCACTAAGATAAAGTTACAAAATTAGGAAATTATACTTCTATACGCTCCCTAGCGGAAGAAGATTGCATTATGAGCTTCAGTTGGATGCGATAGGGTCTGCTACTTCGCTGACAAGTTAAATAAAAGAAGAGTGAGTTTTTGCCACTAGTGAATAATGAATAAATAATCAGCCATTATTTGCAGACATTCACGCATAATATGCGCATGCTAAAAATAGCTGAAGTGAACACACAACCTCAGTCAAGCATATGGCACAGTACATCAGCACTCAAGGGTAACTTCTTCAGCCTTCAACACGATAATCAAACAAGTGAAATTGAATGCAGGGCTGCCAGCAGAAAACGCCTGACGATGCCATTTCCTCGTTCACATGGCCCGCCCATCATCAAACGTGTGCACCAGGCGAGTACCGACCCGCCCTCTCAAACGTGTGCACCAGGGAGCCGATCCCCATACATGGCCAACCGGTCTAATCCTCACTTGACCAGCCCTCTCTTTTTTTTATATGCTCTTTTCTTTTCCGTGCCAATAGGCAGCCACCTATGGTTTTTCCAATCATATATCATCAGATGCACACTGGGGCGTCAATCTCCCCATACATGGCCGACAGTATCGAAGACCGCTCTTACAGACCCATGGTAGCCCACTTTATCCCAATTCCACACAAACCAACCACAGCAAGTTCACAGCACAAATAATCAAACATAAAAGTATGATTATATATTAATATTAACATAATAATTATGATATAAACAGCACAAATAATCAAACATAAAAGTATGATTATATATTAATATTAACATAATAATTATGATATAAATGCATATAATAATATATTAATAATAACATGATAATATAAAAATGAATATTAAGTTATCATTTATATACATTTCTTATAAAGTAAATGATATGCGTATGCAATGATGGTATGCACTATTTATCATTACTCACAGTGATAGAGAAAAGAAGGTGCTCTATCTGAAATTTTGACTTGAAGGAGCAGTAAATGGATCCAGACGATCTAAAGAATTTAAAAATACAAGGAAAGAATTACATCAGACAAAGGACTAATTTAAATAAGAAATTAAGGAATTAATCTAATAAACTATCTACATGTCTAACTGCAAAAACTAAACTAATTTCTACCAAAATTTTGGCAACACTCCCCTCAAAAATTGGACTATCCACATGTTTAAATATCAATAATTTTATCAAATATTTATTCAATCCACACAGCCCATCTGTCGGGCAACTAATAAAGCCAGATTTCCATCCTCCTTTAATAGTTACATCAATTGTTATAGATATACATATACCTACATAAGCATGAATGTATGAACAGCTCCCACTATTAATTCTTATTCAATATTCTTAATTTTCTATCAAGACAACAATATACATTCAATCTAATCTACCTTAAATCCACACTTTAATTCCATTAATATTATTTTAATTCCATTAATATTAATTAATCGTAAAATTCTCAATTAAATTTGTTTGGTGCTAAATTTAAATTGGCTTTACATTAATTAAAGTCTTGCTAATCTCGAATCAACACTGTTTAATATAATTGGGTAATTACGCGCATAGATTAAATAAATTGACTAGCCACAAAAATAGCTAGAAGAATTAATTAATTTCTAGGAGTAAACCAAAATGTAATTTCGGCAATACCCAGTACGCACAACTACCGAGAATTATTGCTTGACCCGGAGGGCAGTGGTGTGGCTCGCCGGAACGAAGCGCATGAGAACAGCTCAAGAGCCACTGAAGTCGGCTGAAGTTGATTTGAAATAGCAGCGCGTTCTGCACGCTGAGGCTGCTGTGCTGCACAAGAGAGAGAAAGCTCAGAGCCACTGAAGTCGCTGAAGTTGATTGAAATAGAGCCGTTGCTCACCTGAGCTGCTGTGCTCACTAGAGTCGTGAGCAGGAGAGAGCGACGTCGAGCGGTGGTAGCTGGAGACGACGTGGTTGGCCGGCTATGGGCTGGTGTCACCGGAAAGTCGATGAGGAGTCCCGACTCTTCCTGCGACTACTGCTCTCGACAGAAGCGAACGGAGAGAGAGAAGGAACGATCGGAGATGCGCGGTGAGGAGGCGACGGCGGCAGGGAGATGGTGGCAGAGGGTGGGTCGCCGGTGATCGAAAAAATGAAAGGGGAGGGAGAGAGGAGTGAGGTCGGCGCTGGAAATAAGGGTTTTTCTAAAATGTGTTTGGGTGGGTTTTGGGGACTGATTTGGTTTGATCCAGGTTTGGTTTGGTCCAAATCATGATTCTTGTGTGGTTTTCGATATCCAATCGGTTTTTATTCAGGTTTTCAATTAATTACGGGGTTGATTGAACTATATAAATTAAATATTTGCATTTAACTGGTCAAATAAATTCGTAGGGTGTTAATTTATTAAAATTTTAAATGAAAAATTTTGAAGATAAAATTTCGGGTTGTTTCAAGTTATTATGGGATCATTTATTAAAAATTCTTGAATGTTATATTTGAGGCGATTCATTTATTAGAAAATATAACGAGTAATGAATTATTGATTTTGTAATTGATGCTGAGTATTATGTTGGAGAAATTGATTTGGAAATCATAATTGGTTTGTGGTGGATTTATAGAAGTGTTAAAATGATTTTCCTGATATTGGGATATTTATAATATAGAAAAGCTCTTGCAATCCTTTCGTAGTATTTTCTGAGAAATTTTCTAAGTCATATTTTGGAGACTCATAAATTTATGGATTTTCAGATATAATGTGGTAGGAAGGCTTTAGTCTAAAATATATGTAGTGGCTCTAAACTTATTATCCAGTCTTACAGGACTGGATAATGGGTGTTACATCCCCTCTTTGGAAAATATTGTTTGCATCAACTTTTTTAAAAATATTATAACTAATTTCTTAAAGCATGTGTTATGTTGGATTCTTAATGATGGTCTAAAGATCAAATTTTAGATTGACATTTGGATTGATGATATATCTCTTAAATTTATTTTTCCTAGATTATTTAGGTTGGCCTTAAATAAAAAAGTTTGTATGAGAAATTATGATTTTTTCTCCAGCGGTATTCGGCTTTAGGGGCTGGTGTTGCCGAGTGAACTTGAAGTTTTGAAGATGAGCAGTGGCAACAACTCAAAATACTACTTGAAACCATATTATTTGGAAATTTGATTGGAGAGATAAACTCTCGGTAAATAATTTTTATTCTTTATTAAATTTTAATGTCCAAAATACTACTTTGAAAACCATAAATTATTTTTTGGAAAAATTTTTGATTGGAGAGATAAACTTCTCGGTAAAATAATTAACTCAAAATACTACTTGAAACCATATTATTTGGAAATTTGATTGGAGAGATAAACTCTCGGTAAATAATTTTTATTCTTTATTAAATTTTAATGTCGTTGTTCAACCTACTGTGGATTTCAATCTGAAAGCTTTATGGTCTTCTTTTGTTCCATCTAAAATAGCAATTTTTGTTTGAAAAGCATTATCTTCAAAAAATTCCTTATAGAATTAATTTGTTCAACCAAAAATTGATATCAAATTTGAAGGCCTGCAGATGTCCTTTATGTGAGAAAACTATTCAATCTGTGGATCATTGCTTCCAAGGGTGTCTTTCAGTGAAAGGTTTAGTGCTTAATTTTTAAATGGTGGAACATTTCTACAACTTTACCAAAATCCTTTAAGGATCTAAGTCGGCAATACCATAATCTAATAAACTCTAATGGAATTTGTGTAGTTTGGATGTTAATCTTTTTTTGTTGCTTCTGGACTTTGTGGGTTAGGTAAAATTAAACTCTTTTCTCTTGTGACACCCAAATTTGTAAGGATGTAGTAGATAGTATTAAATTTAGAAGTTTTTAGCTTTTGAAATCCAAATTTCCCTCTCTTTTGTATGACTTGAAGGATTGGTATTGTTAACCTTTATTGGTTTCTTGTAGCAGATGACATCTTAAGAATATTAAATCAACGATGAAATCTAACTTCTCTTGGGTCCGTCGAACTTCTCTTGGGTCCGTCGAATGGTACTTGTTTGAAATTCAATATAGATCGTATAGCAAAAGGTAAATCAGGCCCTACGGATTTTGGAGGTATTGTAAGAAATTCAAGAGGAGAGATAAAATGTGTCTTTATTTTTTTCAACAAACCGAGATTATTGCCTCTAATTAGACTGAAGTTCTTGCTGTTATTAGGGTTGTGGTTTCATTTTCTCATATATGATTCAAAAAATGTTGTTTCTGGGTTACAAATAAGGACAAAAAGCCCTTAAAGTGGTGGTATTTATTTAATAGATTTGGTACTCTTTGTGCCTCTATTTATTCTGTTAAATTCATCCATGTTTTAGGAAGCAAAATTGGTTTGTAGATGCCAGGCTATAAAGGGGGTCGATGCAGATCAAGATTTTCTTACTTGTAGTATAATGTGGGCAAGTTGCTCAGGATATGTGGGCAAGTTTGCTCGAAGGATAATATATTAATTAATTAAAATAACTAAAAATTCATAACTTACAATTGGAGCATTTGTTTTTCTTTTTTTTTTTTTTTAGAATATTATTAAGAATTAAAATTAATAAATATTAAGATTAAAATTAATAAGGGCCTAATGACAAAAAAAAAAAAAAAAAATCTGAACTTTGGCCTTTAACAAATTTTGCCTATCCTTTTAATTGCTACAATCGATGTCACGAAATAATTTTTTGTTAATAATTGTAGCCTCCGTCCATCAATTATTACTATTGTGCTTATGTGACAGCTAGTGAGACTCACGTCATGACATATCATTTGCTGGCTTTAAAATCCACTACCTCAAAAGTTAAAGCCTATTGAATAGAACGACGTCATTTCTTTCTTTGCCCAATTAGATAGCCTAATAATGTTTTATCTTTCTTTGCCTAATGACTCCCTTTCTCTCTTTTGTTTTTGAATCCCTAAGTCTTTGAAATATACAGATGGTTAGTTTATAAAGGTGTGAATATTCACCCTTGATTTTGTAAGAAGGATTGAGAAAAAAAAACTTTATTAATAAAAAAAGATCATTCATGGACAAAAAATAAATTTTTTTCTTTTAAAGTTCTTTTTTTTATTTCCTGTATTGATATTTGATTGTTACTTATTTCCAGTAAATAAAGAGAATTGGTGTATCATCAATATAAATGAATGGTCACTGACTGTTTTCTTTGCTATATCATCTGTTATTTCCTTTGAAAATTATTAAACTCATAAACACTTTTTTAATATTAAATAAATAATTTTCAATTAAGTTTTTTCCCTATAAATAGATGCAAATAAATGTTTTTTTTATTTTATTATTAATATTAAAAATAAATTAATTTTTCATTATAAAAAATAAAATTTTTTTTATTTTATTATTAATATTAAAAATAAATTAATTTTTCATTATAAAAAATAAGTCCCACACGACACCTAGGGGTGGCCATTTCACGGTTTTTGGAACCAGAACTGCCGGTTCGGAATTAGTGAGAACCGAAACTGTGAGGAATCGAAATCGGAATCGAAATCGGGGGTCTGCAGTTCGGTTCCGATTTCAACTTTTAAGGAACTGTGAATCGGCGGTTCCAAGAACTATCCGGAACTGGCGGTTCCACCCAGTTTCAATAACTTTTTTTTTTTAATTTTTTTAAATATTTTTTTGAAATCTCCAAATTAACCCTCCTAATAAAAATATAATGGCTAGTTTTAAGAGTATTTGTAGAAAATTGACTTTTTGAATTTACTACAAATATCCCTTTTCATTTTGAAAAAAAATTTAGTTCAAGTCTTTTTCTAAAAAAATTAATTAAGTTCAAGCCTTTTTTTCTTTTAAAAAATAAAAGTTCAAGCTTTTTTGAAAACAAATAAATTAAGTTAAGCTTTTTTTTTTAAAACAAATAAATTAAGTTAAGCCTTTTTTTAATTTTTTCTTTAAGTTTTTTCTAAAAATTATTTCAAAAAAATGTTCCCTAAATTTTGATTTTATAATTATGCGATTCGCCGAAAAATCAATCGAAGAACCGACCGAAACCGTCGATTTAAAACCGTTAAGGAACCTGAATCGAAACCGTAACCATTCTATTTTACACCATAACTGAATCCGTTAGTTCCAGAACTAAAACCGGCGGTTCCGGAACCATGGCCACCCCTAACGTCACCTAAAGATAGTATTTTATTCACTTGCAGAGAAGGGTTTGTTAACATGTGTAAATGAGTAGAGTAATATCTATCTGGTGTACGTATATATTTATTTATTCTAGCTTTATATTTATTCAAGCTAATGCAGGGGCTCACTGCCACAAGTTGTTTACTTTGCCCTACAATCTTATTTGTTAGACAATTTAGAATTTGATTCGATTATTTCTGATTGTAAGTCTCTTTTAGAGTCTAGGCCTAATATTGTTATCAAGTGGTTTAGGAGATAAGCTAATGCAGGGGCTCACTGCCTTGCTAGGGCATCCTATTGTTATGGTCGTCTGCAAATTTGAGATAGTTCCTGCAGTGTTTGTTGGATTATTTTTTCTTAAGGTAATGGAGTTTCATTATTCTCTTTTTTTTTTTTTTAAAAAAAAAAAAAAAAAAAACAAAAGAAAAAAAAAAAAATCATCTAGGTAACTTGGGGTTAATGTTAAGCCAAGGTTATGAGCATACCCCACTCAAAACTCTTTGTAATTTGCAGTTTCATACTTAATTGCAAATGAGGGTGTTATTGCTGCAAAAAGCCAAATTTGGGTTAAAATTGATTGGAAGGTAAAATAGGGGGAAATTGCAAAAACTCTGAAAGTTTAAAGTATTTTGCTACATTAGGTTGACAAACCAATGAACATAAGATTTTTTTTAAAATTTGTTCATACTTTATTTTTTTTCTCAAGAAAATTTGTTCATACTTTATTTTTTTTCTCAGGGTATGGTTAGAAATACCATCATTTCAACAAAAAAAAATTATTTCCATTAGTTTTATCCATAAATGAGCCCATAAACCAGGTCTAGGCAAATGATAAAGTGATATTTGAATACTAAATTGATGAAAAAGGACATTTTTATCAAAATTAAAAGGGAAAAATTATAATGTGTCCCTATAGAATGCCAAAATTAACTACTTTGACTCCTTTTTTCTTTAAATATACTACATTATGTTCTTATTTTACCTTCGTTATACTATAATATACTTCATTTAACTTAGTTCATTTTGGACGTTAAATGAGAAAATAAAAGCCCTTCTATAATTGTTACAAAAAAAAAAAAAAAAGAAGTTTTGTTTTTAGGTTTCCTTGATCATGATCGCCAATGCCACCTTCTTAATCAATCTGATTAACGGAAGCTCTACGAATCCTTGTTAGAGCATTCAAGTTTTATTCTTGATAGTGTTAGATGATAAACCAAGTCAGCAATGAAAAAGGAAAAAGGGCACCAAAGTCAGTTAGAGAAAATTAGTTTGTTGCAACCAATTGTACATCTAAGCAAATTAGTTAGCAGTAGCTTGTAATTTATGCGATATATAGCTGTAAATAAACATCAATGTAATTATTCTTTTTGGTTAATCAATACACATAAGGTTAATCAATACACATAAACCAAAAATTCAGTTTTTCTTCTTTTCTCTGAAACTTCACTATGGTATCAGAGAACTTCACATGGTATCAGAGCTCTTTCTCTAATTTTCTGTTGAAATAATAAACTTAATTTAAAAACTAAAAAATAAAAAAATAAAAGGAGGGACAATGATTTGATATGCACGTGATGGTGCAATATAATAATAAGAATAGACAAATTAGTAGTTGAATAATAATGTATGTGGCAGACAAAAGAAGATTGTAGTGGAAACATGGAAGCATGGGTATGGAAGCATGGAAGCATGGGTATGGAAGCATGGGCTGTTTTAGATATAAGTGTGTGGTTTTTGTTTAATGTAATGGTGGTTGTTTATAAACCACAAAATTATACGGTGTTTGCTCTATAAATAGAGTTTGTGTGTGCAGAGTATAAAAGAGAGTTTGTAAGACAAGTGCGTGTGTTTAAGAAAATATTAATGAAGTTTTATTTTGAGTGTTAGTTGATATTTCTACTATTTAGTCCTCTTCCTTTAACAAAGTGGTATCAGAGCACTTAAAAGCTCGATTCGTGAGAGTTGTGTGGTTTTTAGTCTTCTAAAAAAAAAAAAAACAATTTTTTTTTAGTGTTTGAGAGACCTCTATAACAAAAAATGAATTCCAATGGTGTTTCCTTCAATTTCCCTCAGCTTACCAAAACCAATTACAAAAATTGGTGTATAAAAATGAAAGCAATTCTTGGAGCCCAAGATGTTTGGGACATTGTCGAAAAAGGCTACGTAATCCCAGCTGAAGGTGTACAACTGTCTCAAGCTGAAAAAGACAGTTTGCATAAGAATCGCAAGAATGATCAGAAGGCACTCAGTATAATCCATCAAGGATTAGATGATGTAATGTTTGAGAAGGTGGCAGAAGCAACCACCTCCAAGCAAGCATGGGACATATTACGAGTTTCTCTTCAAGGGGAGGAGAAAGTACAAAAAGTCCGACTTCAAATGTTGAGGGGAGAATTCAAATGTTGAGGGAGAGTTCGAGAATGATGAAAATGAAGGAGACAGAAAGCTATTGTTGGATTACTCCTCATGGCGAGTAAAATCTGTCGTTAATCAAATGCGACAGTACGGAAGAAAAAATTGATGAGTCAAGGAACGTTGAAAAAATTGATGAGTCAAGAACTGTTGAAAAAATTCTACGGTCGCTACTACCAAAGTTTGACTACATAGTAGTGGCCATAGAAGAATCGCGAGATACAAGTGCAATGACCGTTGATGAAGTTGTTGGTTCATTGCAAGCACGTGAGGAAAGGTTGAATAGACAAAAAGAAGAGTCTGTAGAACAAGTCTTGGCAGCAATGACTTCGTTCAAAGAAAATGAAAATCGTCGAGATATCAGTCAATCAGGAAGAGGACGTGGTAGAGGTCGTGGAGGAAGCGAAAGAGGAAGAGGACGTAGCAGAAATCAACAATTCGAAAGAGGTGACAACAATGATGGAAATACCCAGTTCACAAGAGGCAGAGGTCGTGGACGTGGAAAAGGTCGAGGAAGAGGAAATTGGAGATCAAATAATGGAAGAGACAAAGCCAACATCCAGTGTTACAATTGCTCCAAATATGGCCATTACGCTTCAGAATGCTGGAGTCCGCCTAAGCAAGTAGAGGAAACAGCTAACAACATTCAAGAAGAGGATGTTACAGGCACCGTATTGCTAACACATGAAGGAGAAATAAATTCTGAAAATAATATGTGGTACCTAGATACTGCAGCAAGTAATCATATGACTAGCAATAAGAAGATATTTGTGGAACTTGACAAATCCATTTGTGGCAATGTAGTATTTGGAGATAAATCAGAAATCGACATTAGAGGTAAAGGAACCATTCTTATTCGGCGAAAGAACGGATGTCACCAGTTCATTGATAATGTTTATTATGTGCCTAACTTGAAAAGCAATATTTTGAGTTTGGGACAATTGTTGGAGAAAGATTATGAAGTCCATATGATGAATAGAAAGTTGTTGCTGCTGAATGAGAAAAAGGAGCTGTTAGCAAGAGTACCAATGTCAAATAAATGAATGTTTCCCTTGAATATTCAGACGGATGTTGCAAAATGCTTGAAAGTATGCGTGAAGAATTCCCATTGGCTTTGGCATTTAAGGTTTGGGCATCTCAATTTTGGAGGGCTAAAGTTACTGAGTCAAAAGAAGATGGTGCATTTGGAGGGCTAAAGTTCTGAGTCAAAAGAAGGATGTGGCATGGATACCACCAATTGATCAACCCATCAAACTCTGTGAAGGATGTCTTGCTGGAAACAAATCCATGAACCAGTTTTCTCCCGAAGGAGGTCCATTTCAAAGAGCAAAAAGCACCACTCGAGCTCATTCATGGCAGATGTTTGTGGAAGCAAATTAACTCCAATATCAACTTGTAAATAACAAATTATTTCTTATTATTTGTTTGATGAATTAATACGGCAGAAAGACGTGGGTTTATTTTTTTGAAGGAAAAAATCAAGAAAGTCTTTGGAGCATTTAAAACAATTTCAAAAGCTATTGTTGAGAAAGAAAGCGGAAGTATATCAAAGCACTCAGATCCGACAGAGAGGAGAGTTCACATCAATGATTCAACAAAATTTTGTGAAGACAATGGCAATCGTCATTTCTGACAGTTCAAGATCTCCCAAGCAAAATGTGTCGTGGAAAGAAAAGAACAGAAACGGTGCTTAACATGACAGTAACATGTTGAAGAGCAAGAATTACCAAAGGAGCTTGTGGGCAGAAGCTGTTGATTGTGCAGTCTAATATTTTGAACCGGTCTCCAACTATCGCAGTGTTCTAGATTTAACAGCCGCAAGAACATGAGTGGAAGAAAGCAAGGTGTTTATCACTTACGTGTTTTTGGAAGTATTGCATATGTTCATGTGCCAGATGAAGAAGAAGGAAGCTTGAAATGACAAAAGTAGAAAGTATTTGGTTTGTGGGCATAATTCTGAACAATCAAAGGATACAAGATGTTCGATCCTGATTCTGGAGTGTAATTGCAGGATGTGACTAATTGAGAAAGAAGCATGTTGGGATTGGAGTAATGAAAAGAAGAAGAGTTTATAGTTTTTATCCATTCTCTATGGATGAAAAATAGATGAGTAACATTGCTTACAACCAGAAAACTAATACTCCTCTTCAGGTGATTTTGTTGGAGAAGAAGAAAAACCAAAGTGAAAGTCCCCAGAGAAGGCCCTAAAGCTAAGTAACGGGTTGAAGATTCTTTATGATGGTAACAAGAAATCTCATGAAGATTAACTTTTAATTTGGTTTTTCCCCCCCCCCCCCCCCCCATTTTGTTTGAAAGTGAACCAATTGATGCAGAAGAAGCAATGAAGATATGCGATGGAGAAAAAAGCCATGGAGGAAGAGATTCAAGGCAATCGAAAGAACAAGAAACGTGGGAGCCCTTACCTTACTTCTCAAGCCGGGAAGAAAAAACCCATTGAGGTGTTAACTTCCAGCGGGAGAAAAACCCATTGGTGTTAAATGGGTGTTCAAGACGAAGAAAGATGCAGCAGGTGAAATTGTGAGACACAAGGCGAGGCTGGTAGCAAAAGGATTCAGTCAAAGAGCTGGCATCGACTATAATGAAGTTTTTGCTCCAATTGCTAGATTGGAAACGATCAGATTGGTAATCTCAATTGCTGCACAAAACAGGTGGAAGATTCATCAAATGGATGTCAAATCAGCTTTTCTGAATGGATACTTAGAGGAAGAAATTTATATTCAACAACCACCTGGTTTCATTACCAAAGGGCATGATGATAAAGTGTTAAAGTTGAAGAAAGCACTTTATGGGCTCAAGCAAGCACCAAGAGCCTGGAATAGCCGAATTGATAAATATTTTCAAGAGAATGGTTTCTCTAAATGTCCACATGAATATGACTTGTATGAAAAATGAAAAATGAAGACATAATGATTGTTTGTCTATATGTGGATGACTTAATTTTCACAGGGAGTAATCAGCAGATGTTTGAAGAATTCAAGAAGGCGATGGCTCATGAGTTTGAAATGACTAATATTGGCCTTATGTCATATTACCTTGGCATTGAAGTTTGGCAGAATGATGATGGAATTCTCATTTCTCAAAATGGCTTTGCAAAGGAGGTTTTGAAGAAGTTCAAAATGGAGAATTGCAATCCTGTCAAAACACCGGTTGAATGCAGCTTAAAGTTGACTAAAGATGAAAATGGTGTGAAAGTGAATCCGACAATTTTTCGAAGCTTGGTTAGAAGTCTTAGATATCTGACGTGCACAAGGCTAGACATCCTATATGCAGTTGGATTAGTGAGTAGATACATGGAAGCGCCAACAGAGTCTCATTGGAATGCATCAAAAAGAATACTCCGTTATTTAAAAGTACAATCAATTTGGCCTACACTACTCAATTTCTAATGAATTTAAATTAGTTGGATACAATGATAGTGATTGGGCCGGTGACAAGGATGATTGGGACAGTGATAGTGATTTGGCCGGTGACAAAGGATGATCGAAAAAAGCACCGAACAATTTAAAGGTTTTGTAGGTTTTGTATTTTTCGTGGGTAATACGGCATTCACTTGGAGTTCCAAGAAGCAACCCATTGTGACTTTGTCAACTTGTGAGGCTGAATATGTTGCTGCGACAGCATGTGTATGTCATGCAATATGGCTGAGAAGATTACTGAAGGAATTGAAGATGGCTCAACATGATCCAACCAAAATTTTTGTAGATAATAAATCTGCATTGGCGTTGGCAAAGAATCCAGTATTCCATGATCGAAGCAAGCATATTGATACGAGGTATCATTTCATCAGGGAAAGCATCGAGCAAAATGAAGTAATACTAAAGTATGTCAAAAACTCAAGATCAAGTTGCTGACATTTTTACGAAGCCGCTTAAATACGACATGTTCATTCAGTTGCGAGCATTATTGGGAATTACCGAAAATTAAGTTTAAGAGGGGATGTTGAAATAATAAACTTAATTTAAAAACTAAAAAATAAAAAAATAAAAGGAGGGACAAATAAAAGGAGGGGAAATGATTTGATATGCACATGATGGTGCAATATAATAATAAGAATAGACAAATTAGTAGTTAAATAATATCGTATGTGGCAGACAAAAGAAGATTGTAAGTGGAAAACATGGAAGCATGGGTATGGAAGCATGGGAAGCTGGTATCGGGAAGCATGGGCTGTTTTTAGAATATAGAGTGTGGGGTGGTTTTTGTTTAAATGTAATGCGTGGTTGTTTATAAACCACTAAAATTATACGGTGTTTTGCTCTATAAAGTAGAGTTTGTGTGTGCAGAGTATAAAAGAAGGAGTTTGTAAGATATAGTGCGTGTGTTTAAGAAAATATTAATGAAGTTTTTATTTTGAGTGTTAGTTGATATTTCTACTATTTAGTGCCTCTTTCCTTAACATTTTCTTTCCTTTGATTTTCTTTCTCTTTCTCGCTTGCCAAACACCATCTGGTTAGCCATTTCCTAGATTTTGCTTGATTAATCTTTGATTTCTCTACCTTTGATTTTCTTTCTCTTTCTCGCTTGCCGAACACCATCTGGTTTGCCATTTCCTAGATTTTACTTTATTAATCTTTGATTTCTTTACAACTTAACAGATTTCCTCTGTCAATTTGACTGATTCACTCGATGACGACTCCAACTTTGCATCTAACACGAGATCCGATGCATCACTTTTATCTCCATCCAAATGAGAATCCAGCTCTTGTTCTGGTTTCACCGGTTTTGACAGGAGTAAATTATCATAACTGGTCTCGCGCTATGAAGATGGCGTTTCTTTCCAAGAACAAATTGAAGTTCGTTGATGAACTCTTACAATACCTGCTGTAGGAGATCCACTTTATCCTGTTTGGGAACGATGCAACACTATGGTACTCTCTTAGCTCATTCATTCTTTATCGCCTTCACTTACATAAAGTGTCTTATGGTTAGACAAAGCTGTTGAGGTTTGGAATGATCTCAAAGAAAGGATTTCACATGAGATATTGTTAGAATTTCTGACTTACAGGTGGAGATTTATGCTCTTAAACAAGGAGAGAAGTCAGTTACTGAGTATTTCACGGAACTGAAAATCTTATAGGATGAACTTCTTAATTTTAGAGCTCTACCTGTTTGTATATGTCAGAATCCTCGTACTTATGGAATTGTGAAAAGAATTAAGCAATATCAAGAGAATGATCAATTCAACACAGTTAAATCACAGATTTTGTTACTTGATCCTCTCCCAGCAATAAATAAGGTTTTTTCCTCTAGTTCTGCAACAAGAAAGACAGATTAACTATGGCTTTTTTCATAGTATCCATGACTTAACTCTATCAAAAGCCAAAGCATTTGTAAACAAGAGATTTCTTACTGATGCTAAAAGCTTTCCTAAGCCAAAACAATCTTTCCAAAAGTTTAATTACAAAGGATCTACGGTTGATAAAAGGTTTTGCACCTACTGTGGTCAATCTAGACACAATTGATACCTGTTACAAGAAGCACGAGTTTCCACCTGGTTATGGCTCTAAACAGAAGCTTCATACTGGTTATGGCTCTAAACAGAAGCTTCATATAGTATATGCGAATAATGTTACTAATAATGCATATTTCTGCTCTGCATCTCGAGACAATGGTTATTCAGTGAATTTTGCAAATCAAGAAGCCTTGGGATTGAGCACAAATGAGGCATTGACCTGAGATCAGTATAGCCATTTGCTTAAATTGCTGCAAACAATTCGTGCGAGAGTCCAGGCCTTACCAACTCAGCAGTAGCACTTGATTTTCCAACAGTAGATCTAACTAAATCAGTGACCAACAAACATTCAGTCACTAATATGGTTTCTTTTACTGCACCAGAGAACGTATCAAGTAATAATTTTGTTCTTGCTTGTTGTGCTGTTGTGGATCAGTGGGTCGTTGACATAAGTGCCACTGACCACATTACCTTTAGTCTCAAACTTTTCACTACTTATCGCCATATAAAACCAATACCAGTCATCTTACCTAATGGAACTAGAGTCCACGCTTTAATTTCTAGTACCGTCAGTATATCAGAATTTTTAATTCTTTATGATGTCCTTTACATACCTCAGTTTACCTTTAATCAGTTTACCTCTAACTTGCTTTCTGTTTCTAAACTTATCAAAGTTATCTTTTATTGTTTCTCCGTTTATGCTCAATATTGTCATATACAGAACCGAAACACTTGGAGACTGATTGGTATAGCTCAAGTAAAAGAGGGACTATATGTGCTTAATCCTGCTCACTCCAACAAGCAACAACCACTTTCTCTTCCAAACTAATGATAGCAATAACCACTTAGGCCATCCTTCTCTTACTAGAATAAAAGCTTTACAAAGCTTAGATTCTAATATTTCATACAAAGCAAATGAATGTTGTGATGTTTGTCACTTTGCAAAACAAAAGGCTTTGCCATTTTCTGTAAGCAACTCAGTTTCTACTAATGCTTTTGATCTTATACAAGTTGATATATGGGGTCCTTTATCTACTCCTTTCATTCACAATCACAAATATTTATTAACCATAGTAGATGATTGCACTACAATCACAAATATTTATTAACCATAGTAGAGTGATTGCAACTAAACGATACATGGTTTGTATCTTTTAAGACAAACTAAATCTCAAAGCTAGATCATCTCTTCAATCCTTTTTTTCCATTTAGTTTGCGACCTAATTTTAACATAACACTACAATCAAAACTGTTAGGAGTGATAATGGCTATGAGTTTTATATGCCTGAATTTTATGCTTCAAAAGGCACCAATCACTAAACCTCATGTGTTGCTGCTATTCAACAAAACGGCATTGTGAAGCACAAACGCCAACATATTTTGAATGTGGCAAGGGCTTTGTTATTTAAGTCTAACCTGTCCAAAATCTATTCGTCTTATACTGTTATACATGCTGTGTATTTGATCAATAGACTACCTACACCTCTTCTCAAAAATAAATCTCCATTTCAGCTGCTGTATAAAGTTCCTCCCTCTTTTGATGATCTTAAAGTCTTTAGCTCACTATGCTTTGCTAATACACTTCCTACAAACAGATCTAAATTGGACCCCTAGAGCAAGAAAATGTATTTTCTTAGAATTCAAACCTGGTACCAAAGGTCTTTTACTTCTTGACCTTCAAACCTGCACCATTTTCATTTCAAGAAATGTTTCATTTTATAAGACCATTTTTCATTGCATTCTTCAAATTTTCCTGCATCTGTTTCCATTGCATTCTTCAAATTTTCCTGCATCTGTTTCTTTGCCTACTAACTTTACTATACCAGATTTAGATCTTTCTTATCCTAATCCTAATGCTTCACCTCCACCTGCTCCCTCCACTTTAATTTTACCTATTCCTAGGCAATCAAACAGAACCAGAAGACCTCCAACTTACCTACAGGATTATCATTGTAGTCTCTCCTCTATTGCAGATTCCTCTCAGTCCTTCAAGCGATCAAAATGTATTTCTTATCCTTTTTCTTCTGCCATCTCTTATTCTAAACTGACCCCTCGCTATTTGGCATATATTTTGAATATTACCATTGAGAAAAAGATGAGAAGTGGTATGGAGCATAAAATGCAACCAATTTCTTTAATAGAAGTAGGTTACCTAAAAATGCCTTGAGATGAGAAATATTACATATAGGCTAAACTTGTCCCAAGTAACTAATATTTAAAAAAAAAGGAGACAAAAATATTCTTTACTCATGTTTAATAAAAAGAATATGTTATATCAATTTTTGCTAAAAAATAACTTACATAGGGTATATATATAATTTATTCTTATGATTAATTCAGTTATTGATTAAATTCGCAAATAATTATTCCATGCTACTTTCAGAAGAATTTTATTGCTTGAGGACAAGCAATAGTTTAAGTTTGGGGAATTTTGATAAGTGTTATTTTTATAGTATTTTTTATTGTAATTTTGATTGAAATTTCTTATTACTTTTAATTTATTTAAATTAATTTTTATGTAATATTGATATGTTTTTATTTTTTATATTAAAAGCTTCTGAAACACAACTCACTTGATTTTGAGAAAAATGGCAGGTTTTTGGCAAGAAAGGATAAAAATGAGGTAAAAATTCATTAAGCCCGCCTGTGCTACAGTAGCGCGTGCTACAGCTAGCAAGTGCCGCGTGCTACAATGCGCCCGTGCTAATCAGTCACGCCCGTAGCTAATAGCACGTTATTGCATAAGAACTTCCAGAGGCGCGCAACGCCCAGACGCGTGCTACAGTGGCACGGCCCGTGCCAAGTCAAGAATCCTAACTTAGTCAAAAGGTTGCCAAACAACTTCCACGCCAATTTAAATGGAGCTAATCTTAGACAACTTTCCTCACATGGGCATAAACCAGGTCCAATCTAAGGGGTGCACATGGAAGAGAACAAGATTGAGAGAAATTTAAGGCTAATGAGAACTTATTCCTAAACAAGGTGGAATTTATTCCCTAAACAATTGTTAGAATTTCTCTCCCAAGTAAGTCTATATAAATGAGGAGGAAGGGCACATCCCATCCATGTTCTTTACATCTCTTCTCCCATCTCTCATAGTTGTAATATAGTTTTTGTTTCTCTTTAGAAAGTTAGGAACTCTCTAGAAGTTGTGCAAAGTTCAAAGGAAGCCCATCCAAGCAATCGCCTCTCTATTTCTTACTTTCTAAACTCTTATCTTGTTTATTTCTTTCATTATCCTTATTGATTATGAAATATTTATCAAGTATTGTTGAAGTTTTTATTTAAGTACTAATATGTAAACAAACTCTTATAACCTCAGGAGGGGGTTTGATGTCAGCTTAATTTCTTTTTTCAATTATGCAATTAGATTTATTTTTCCTATTCCAAGTTTATGAATTTATTAATGATCTAATGCTTCTAGCAGAATTTTCCCCTAGAATTGATTTATTTTCATTTATCACTATCGGAAGAAGGATCTTTGATAAGAAAATGTTAATAAAACACGTGAGAATAACAACTTGATGCGGAAGCTATATGGTTTGACACATGGGGGGTTTTTTATGATTTATCAAACCTTAAATTGTAAATTCTTAAACAACTACATGACTTAATGATTTAATTCATATTTGATTATGCCATTGGAAAATAGGTAATTAAATGGAATTAAAATAGCTAGCAATACATCGGAAGAGCTTGTTAGTGAATTCAGAGTTGTTTCCCCTAATTGAATAATTAAATTGATTAATGAACTAATGAAATAAATTGGATAGAATTAAGTGAAATCAAAACCCCTAGTAGTCTTACTTCCTTGATTTCTTTCAATCAACTTTTATTTACTTGACTCTTGTTTATTAGAAAATTATTTCGTCTATTCAAATCTCTTGATGTGTGGCTTCCATTTCTGGGTTTCCTTTTTTAATTGCATTGATTTTATTTCCTTTTCTTCTTTTGATTTTCCTATTTTGCTTCCTTTGATTTTTTTTTTTTCTGGTTTCCATTTAAGTTCACTTCAATTGTAATAGTTAATAATAAAAGAAGAAAATTTGATCCGGTTTTAATTAAAGACTAAGAAAATTAATAATTAAAAAGGAAAATAACAAAAATAATTTTGAAAAGTGAAGGAAAGTTGATGGAGATGAATCAGATGGATCTAATTATTAAATTAGAACATTAATGATAAAAAGTATATTAATTACACTGATAAATCATGCACTGAAAGGTTAAGTCAAACCACTTTCACTTTTCAAATATTTTGGTAGTCTTGACATGTTGCTAGACAATGTATTTGACCTTTAAATATTAATTAAATAATTTAATTTATATTTATCGTCAACATATTTGGAACGTAGAAGATCACACATATAAGAATGGAAATGAGAAAGTGAAAACGAGAAATCGAATCAAGTATGACTTGATTATAAATTAATTTTAGGATATTAAGGGCAAAATTGTAATACTTTATATTTAATTACAATTTGACCTAAATTATTAAGTATTGACTTAATTAATTTATGTTAAAATTTATTAAGATAAATTTTAGATTAAATAAACATAATATTTTAATTATGATTTATTTATTTAAATAGTTAAATAAATAAATAAAATTGGTTAAATTTAAAATCGTAATGCTATATGCATTATGATTTATTTATTTAAATATGCATTTTATGATTTTATTTATTTAAATTTGATTTAACATAAAAAAATAGAACCTCATATAACTCATATTTTAGTCCCTATAAATAGACACATATATATTTTAGTTATAATTTATTTATTTAAAAGGTTTAAATAAATAATTATAATTTATTTATTGATGATCTAAGGTTTTCAGACAGTCTAAAACAGTAGTTGTTGCTTATAGTCACAAAACTAAACATAGAACGTAATATAGTTAACACCATCATACACTCTAACCTCTCAACCCTCTAAAATAATTTTAGAGTTTTTCGATTATCCATTCGTGTGGATGTTACTAGAGACCGGATACTTGGACGGCTTGTGGTTTGCAATAACCTAGCCGCATAGATTGAAGTTTCGAAGAATATGCAAAAGAGGTATTCTTCTAAATAATTTTGAATGTTTTAATCGTTTAAACTTATCCTTATTGGTATAATTATTTTATTATAATTATATTATTTCGCTACGTAGTATTGATATTGAAACTCAACAGTGATATCAGAATAATGTTTAAAAGTTTAAGGTAAAAAGAATGTTAATTATTGCAACAACCTAGCCGCATAGATTAAGTTTGGAAGAATATGCAAAAGAGGTATTCTTCTAAATAATTTTGAATGTTTTAATCGTTTAAATGCATCCTTATTGGTATAATTATTTTATTATAATTATTATTTCGCTACGTAGTATTGATATTGAAACTCAATAGTGGTATCAGAATAATCGTTTAAAAGTTTAAGGTAAATAGAATGTTAATTATTGAGATTAATTTCGAATTAATTCATATGCTGAGATTTGATATTTGATAAAATTAAATCTAGTGTTCTTTAAAATTTTCACAGATTTGTTTTCAATTTATTTTGATTTAATTAAAAAAAAAGAAATTGAAAAAGGAAAATTTTATCGAAGAACACTGATGTTGGATTCTGTTTTCGAACATTTACTTCTGACCTGTTAATTAAAAGAAAAAGAAATTGAACAAGTGAAAATTTTATCGAAGAAAACACTGATGCATGTTTATGTCCATACGCCGGTATTTCAATTTATTTTGATTTAATTAAAAAAAAAGAAATTGAAAAAGGAAAATTTTATCGAAGAACACTGATGTTTATGTCGTCGCCGTTGCCGGACCGCCTGCCACCGAGAGCCGCGGGCGGCAGGGCTGCGTCTCGCTCGCCTGGACCCGCGCCGCTTCCCCGCAAGTGCTCTGGTGCGGAACGGCAGCCTTCTCTCTGTTTCGTTTTAATTGAAAAAAAAAAAATTTTGAAACCCCGTTTTGCCGGCGAAGCAGAGCCGTCTCAGCCAAGGCAGAGAAGGACCACGGTGTTCCGACCACCGAGGCACTGTCTCTGGCCGAGATAGCATCGTCGAAGTCCCTGGCCATGGCTGAAGCGTTGATGCTGCGGCGGCGAGGGTTTTCAGTTGAAACCACGATCTGATTTTGAGAAGATGACAGCACAATTGCGTTTTGGTCCCTTCAGGTTTTCCACTGGGTCCGAAATTTTTTTTAATTTGTTTCAATTAAGTCCTGAAATTAGTTTTAATTGGATATTTTAATTAATTTGGAATTAATTAAATTATCAGGTTATTAAAATTAATTTTCGGTAAATTAAAATATATATTTTAGAGTATTTTCTAATTTTTTTAAAAATAAAATTAAAAGAGTTTAATTTGTAATAAAATCATTTTGTGAACTTATTCCTAATTGGATTAGGGAATAAATTAAATTGTTTAATTGTTTAGTAATTCTAATAATAAATTAACATTTGTGTCTTGTAATTGTTAGTAATTCTAATAGTGAATCTAGATATTAGCTAAAAACTGATACTGACCATAACTAACTCTTCGTTAAATTCTTAAAATTAGTTTTAATAAGATTTGATATATGAATAAATTTTGTTTTATTCATAAATTGATATATAAAATAAATCAAAAATGAAATTTTAATAGTTTAAAATTGATTTTTACACACATGAGACCAGATTAATTATAATAGTATTTATATTAGATAATATCTTAAAATGCATTTAATATGAATTATTATGCATGAATGATATATATTTATATTAGATAATATTTAAATGCATTTAATATGATTATTATGCATGATGGGTTATTATGAACATTAGAAAGACCTATGTGATTGGTTTTGTTATATTTAGTTGAATGGTTTATGTGATTTTAAATAGAGCATGTGTGTCCTAATTCTCTTTTATTTTGGGTTGTAAAATTTCTTATTTATTTCGTTCAATTATGTAATAGTTAGATAATTAGAATATGTAGATAGGATATCATTTTGTAACCCAAGAAGAAAAGAAAAATTGAAGAAATTGCGTGGAGCATTGAAAAGTCTGAGTCAAGGAGCTGCTATTGAGCCTTATGAAGATCTAAGAAGCTACTACCTAGGATTTTTGACCATCTAATTTTCTCAATGGTCCAAGGAAATTAGTTTTAAAAATGTCCATAATCATCATGGTCCAAGGAAATTAGTTTTAAAAATGTCCATAATCATCCAATTAGAATGGCATGCTAAGGGTGTATGTTATGTATGTATGATATATGATATGACCATCATGCCAAAGCATGAAACCTGCGATTAAATTTTAATTAAAAATCCCTTAATAAAATTTTAAGTACATATTAACAATATGATTGATTGCCATCCATTGTTATAACATGAAAACCAAAGCTCTATTACTTTTGGCTTGTTGGGAAAATCCAAGGTCATTTTTAATGGAACATGTTTGATGCTATCAAATAATCTGAACAATGGTTTTACTTAACTAATTTATATGATTTGGATGAGAAAACTCATGATCATATAATATTAGGGCAAAGGTTTGGCGAAACATATTTGATATGCTTAGACAAAGAGTTGTCACTTAACTGATCTAAGAGTCATATAAAGATGTGATTGATAAATTGTGTTATCTACCTAAATTAATTCAATATAACTTGTTGGAAAAATCCAAGGTTATATGGGTTAATTGGGATTTTAAGCCTACTAGGTGATCTAAACGCTGGATTTCCCGAATTAATAGAAAGGGCTATTAATTTGAATAAAATATTGAGAGACGCAAATTAAAATGAAAGACTTTATTTAATTTAGTATTGCATGAAATTAATACTTGATATCTCTATATTTGTAGATCAATTATCACCATGAGTAATAACCTATGCTTGCATAGCTTATCTGATGTAAATAAATTGACTGGACCAAACTTTATTGAGTGGTATCGTAATCAGATAATTGTTCTCAAGCAAGAACAGAGGTTATATTGTCCTTGACAAGATCAAACTTGACATTCCCGCTGATGATGCTACTGAAGAAGAAAGGAATAACTTCATTTGTCATACTGATGACGATGAACATGCGACATGTGTGATGTTAGAAAGCATGTGTTCTCAAGTTCAAAAGGGCTTCTTGGCCATTTGGGTCGCAAAACGTAGCTGGCCTCATCCAATCTCAAGTAAAAGTTAAAATGCCTAGCTTGATTTAACTTGGTCCCAACAGTGTTCGAGTGTGGGCTCCGGCCGGACTTATTGCAGTCGTTTTGTTTCTAGAAAATAAGTTACAGAAAATATTTTTCTTTCTTACAAAAAGATTTTTTAAATAATTCATTTTTATTGTTTGATTGTAATAATAAAAATTAGTTAAAAAATATTAAAAAATTTTAATTTATAAGACCATAAAATATTTATAGTTATAGAAATTTTGAATTTTAAAAATTTATTATTAAATATAATGCATAAAATAATAAATTGTAATAGTCACCGATTATCAACAGTAGTGGCTACTGTTGATTAATAAATTAAAAAAAAATTATTTATTAGATTATAATAAGTTTATCAATGTCTACAAAATGTTTTTCACTCTTAAAAATGGAAAATCATTTTTCTTAAAATGACATAGTTTTCCTTTGACCTATTTCATTAACTGATTTTTCTGAACACCCAAATATCGAAAAATCTAAAAAATATTTTACACACAAGTTATTCCTCAAAAAAAAAAAAAAAACTGAACACTCACCCAAAATACCTCGGAATAAATCTTAAAAAATATTTTTACTACACAAGTTATTCCTCAAAAAAAAAAAAAAAAAAATGGTGCCGAAAATAATTTGCAGGAAAAATATTTTCTTTCACAATGTGTTCCATGTTTATAGCATTTAGAAAAATTAAGTTCAAAGAGCAGGTGAAAGTATTTATACTGGTGAAAGGGAAAAATTAGGTCATTTTTTAGGAAAAATGACTTGGGCCGATTTAAGAGTGTAATAGATATTGTGGTATCAGACTTTAACCAAACTCTTATTTTATCTTATAAAATCTATTTTACCTTGAAAAAATCACGTCAATATTGAAAAGAAGTATAGTATTTTTTGTGAAGAATATTTTTTGTGCCAAAGTTAAATTAATTTTTCGAAAAAACAAGACAAGGAGGACTTAAATATTCCATTTATACATTTAAAACCTATAGATTTTTTTTTTTTTTTGAGAAATACACCTAGTAGATATTTACTTTTATTATTACCAGCGTGGAAGATTAAATAATCTAATCCTCATTTATTATAACACTTAATTAATAATGTTTAAATAAACAAATTCAACATACTTTGCTGAGTTAAGTTTCTTTTAGAATGATTTGATACGCCTTTTTATTTAGATTTTTCTTTTCTTACTTCATTTAATTTTTTAGATTTCATTATTAAAAGTGAGCCAAGTCATTCTAATTCAACCAAGTTCCCTTTTATAAAATATTGTCATCAATTATAAAGCATATGAACTGGTACAACAATTACTATTCATTAAAATTATGCAATGTGATATATACCTGACTTACTTTACGCAATGTATAGAGTTATATTAATCTTTTTTATTATAAATAGACTACTTTACGCAATGTATAAGTTATATAAATCTTTTTATTATAAATATCTCCATGCCTCTTTCGAGTACGAGATTAATCTCATTTTAGTGTTAGCAGTTGTCTTTTTTTTATATATATAAGTATTTTTTTTTCATAAATTGAATCACAGATTTTTTCCACGAAATTAATATGTACATAACATTGTACAGCTAACACTATTATACTAAAAATTGAGATAAATAAATTCTTTACTTTTGAAAAATTATTTTGCATAGGAAACTTTCTTGATAGAAACTGCAAAGTGCTTTGAACAATCCAATTTCCACAACGCGGGTCCACTGTCAGTTTGCAATGTCCAGCAACAATGGCTATTATGCTAAAATTGAGAGAATTAAAAATTTTGATTTACATAACTATTTTGTATAGGAAACTTCTTTGAAAGCAATTGCAACGATCTTTGAACTCTTTGATTTTAACAACATGGTTCCATTGCCAATACAACAATTTGCCACGATCTTACAGAAAACTAAAGTCCTGTTTGGTAATAACTTTTAATTAACTTTTAATGTTTTGATCAAGTCAAAAATCTAACATAGCTTTTATAATAGTTTTAAGAGACCTAGAGAGCTTTTTATGGATATTTGCTAATCAATTGCAACTCCAAAATAATTTGCTAATCAATTGCAACTCCAAAATAATTAATAGTAACTCTAACATTTTTGAGAGATGCAAGATTTGAAATCATAGCTTCATGTATAGATGTCTTTGAAGCAGACAAAAAACCATCTCATTATTTTTTTTATAAATAATGCGGAAACGGACAGGAAAACAATATTATTAAAAATATAGGAAATGAAAACATGAGAGAATGTGTAATTATGAAAAATATAGGGTTATATTTATAAATGTAAAAGATAAGTTATTATGTATCATTATATATATTCAACAACAAGTCAAGTTCAATCGACATTTAATCATATTCAAAAGAATTACATGTTCCACACTGATAAAAAAATCATGCTTTGTGAATTTATATTTATTTATGTATTTATTTTAATTAAAAAAAATGAGTTTTTGAGAGTTTCTAGTTCATGAAAACGTATATTCGAGAGGAAAAATATGTTTCCAAACGACTCAATTTGCAGAAACATCCCGAAAATATTTTCGAGGAGTTTCCAAGCGTTTCTATGTAGGAAACGTTTCCAAAATGCAGAAATGGCATTCAAAGAAAGTTTCCATACAACATAGATTGGTAGCTAATGACTGATTGGTGGATTAAATATTATTATATAGATAGGCTGTATGGACACTTTAAAAGGTTTAAATACTCTAATTATACCTGTATCAAACACTGATATATCTCTAGTATAGAAACATTAGCTTTTAGCATTTCGATTTATAATTTTGAATGGCTAAAGGCTAGGTGCCTGTTGGGCAACACTCTAACTGTTTTAATAGCTGGTAGCTGTTTAAAATAAAAATATTTAATAGCTTGGTTAGCTGTTTAAAGAATAAAAATATTTGGGTGAAAATAATTTGTGTTGATTAGCTATTTAATTTAAAATGAATAGAAAAGGGACACTTTGAATTATTGAGTTAGAATTTTTTAAACTTATAAAAGTATAGAAGTGAACCTCATAATATAGAAAAAAGAGAGGAAGTTCTAATTTTTGACTTTAGGCTAGATACATGTTTTAAATCTTTTGAAACTTATGCGGGGTTTTACTTTTTTATTATGTCCATGAACTTTTGTTTATTGACATTAAACTCCTTCAAATTTCTTTTTTTTTTTTTAAGTTAAGGCTGCTTATGTTTATTTAACTTAGGGGTTAGAGAGTAATAAATATAATATGGTTAAAATGATAATGTTGATGGGAAAACTTAATCAAGAGTATTAAAATCCATGAAAATTTAGTTTTTTGACCATTAGCGTATTGATTCGCCATTGTACTCTAAATCAATTTAAGGCTTTAATGCTTTATATAATCAAAAAGTTAAAAGGGGCTTAATGGCCAAACAAATAAAAGTTCAAGAGGCTTGAATGATCACAAACTCGAATAAATTTGGAGGGGCTTAAACATGGAAGTCCTAAAGCTTTCACTGCATCTAATACATATATAAATGATTATAATTAAGAGTTGAAAAATGGTTTTAAAATTGTGGAATTTAAAACATTCTTGATTTTTATTTTCAATTTATTAATTTGCCGAAATGGAACTTCAAAAGTCATTTTTAATTAAAGATCTTTAAATGTAAAGCGGCTTTTCTAAAGGTATCGCCGCCGGCTCTCCTTATAGAAAAAAAAAAAAAAAAATCTAAATCCTTACTTTTCTTTTTGGCATGGGCAACCAATCGGTAAAGATATGCACCAGTGGTCACCCCTTGTATGTTTCTCGTTTTTTTTTTTTTTTTTTTTTTCGAATATCTTCAGATTGTGTTAATCTTTTGATACATTTTTTTTTTTTTTTTTTTTTCGAATAATCTTCAGATTTGTATCTTTTGATACAGATATGAGTTATTGTTCTCTATATTTTGGGATTAAGGTTACCCATATTTTAAAATTTTGTTCTTAGATCTAGTCGTTTGATAATTTCTGAGTTTTGTTATCACCATTATGGTAATTTTGTTTGTGATATTTTATTTTTTGGGCAGTTATGTACAAAGAAGTGCAGATATCCGTTTTGATAGAATGAAGAATTTTGAAGATAACCATATCAGACTTGTAGAAAAACCATGAAGTCGAACAGTGACCATGAATCGCCATCAAATGGAGTGAGCGATCGCCTACAATACACGTATTATACTCTGTCAACTTGATCGGATACTTCAAATCAAGATTGTCTTTTTTAATTTTTTGTATGAGTGGTTTATTATTAGACCTACTTTACAAAAATACTTTCCTCTCTTAAAAATAAAAAGTCATTTTCTTAAAAACTTGTGTCGTTTTCCTTGCACTAAGAAAATATTTTCTATTGACTGATTTTCCTGAACACTCCAAATGTCGAAAAATTTAAAAAATATTTTTTAAGTAGTTACTTTTAAAAAACAACCGTAGTCTTGATATTCCTTTTCATTTAAAACCTATTATTAGGTATTTATTTTTGCTACTATCAGCTTCTAGAAAATCAAAATAAACTTATTATTAGGTCTTACGTGTTTTCCATAGAAATAATGTGAATAGAAATAATGTGGATGCAAGACCTTAACGTTAAAAGAAGACTTCCTTTTTGTTAGAGAAAGTAACACTTTTGTTACAACAATAAAGTCCATAAACCAAATAAACAAAGATTTGCTTGAACCCTAGACCACAAACAAACAAATATAATAAGTTTTTGACACATGCACCCACAAACAAACAAATATATAAGTTTTTGACACATCACACATCACATTTTGGAAGACTTTTTCTGCCAACGATTATCTTTATAACGAATGTTAAATTATGTAATTCTATGGTTCTAATATAAAAGTTTTTGCAATATAAGGGTTGGCTTAGCTCCAATTTTGAGAGGAAATATTTTTTTTTTCTAAAAAAAAAAAATCAAGAACTATTGAGAGAATAGAATTTCAAAATGGAGGCATCTCATTGATTTCTCAAGTTTTAATTTTTTTTTCAATTTATAAAGTATCTAAAAAAATTAGAATGGTTAAATTTTAGAAGTCAAAAATATTCAAAAAGAGTTTTTATAGAATGGTTAATTTAACTTTCTTTAATTTTTTTATTAAAATATAAAAATGTAATTGGATGGATGGAAGAAATTTCGCTGAAGGATTCTCCAACATGCATTTACTTTGCAACACCTTTTTCACGTCATGGACCATTTTGCTACTCCTCTCTATATATAACAAGCTAGAACGAGTTGAAGATAGGTATTAAAAATGGATATAATGAAGAGGAATTGTTGGATATTAGTGATTTTATTATTCTTAAAAGAGAGTTCTGATGGCTGTTTAGAGGAAGAAAGAGTTGCACTCTTGCAAATAAAGTCTTCCTTCAATTCTTCTTTTTTTCGTTATTCTTGGAGGATAGATAGTGTTGCCTGTTGTAATTGGGAAGGCATTGAGTGCGATGAAATTACTAGTCGAGTTACAAAACTCGACCTTTCATTGTAGAGGGATTGGCCTCCACAGAATGATTTTTACTTAAATGCCTCTTTGTTTCTTCCATTCCAAAGAAATGAATTAGTGCGATGAAATTACTAGTCGAGTTACAAAACTCGACCTTTCATTGTAGAGGGATTGGCCTCCACAGAATGATTTTTACTTAAATGCCTCTTTGTTTCTTCCATTCCAACAATTGAAGTATCTTGATTTATTTACGTGGAAATGGTATAGTTGGTTGCGTTAAGAATGAAGGTCATTTTATCTCCGTATATTTATCATTAATTATGATTCAAAATAATTAAATTTATGTACATTTTTAAAATGCTCTTTCATAAATGCAGGTTTTGAAAGGTTATCAACACTTTCCAATTTGGAACTCCTTGATTTGGGATATAATCGATTTAACAATACTATCTTATAATCGCTGGATGGTCTTTCATCTTTGAAATACTTGTATCTATCTGACAATAGATTGAAAGGAATAATTAATATGCCAGGTGATAATTTCACTTTTTTTTCTTTCCATTTTGCCTCAAACTATTAACAAGAGGCAGCAGAATCAAAGGCTTTAATTATTAATTTGAAGGACTAACTTTTTGATTTCATCTCAAACTATTAACAGTATATATGAATGTCATTTGTACACTGACGTGTGTTGAGATGTGCAGAATTAAATAATTTGATAGCATTGGATATGGATGGCAATGAATATTAACATCCCTTGAATATCTAGATCTCTTTGATAATCTCTTCCATATCCCAATCTCACTCTCTCTATTTTTCAACCATTCAAATCTCAATTTTTTGGATTGTCAACAGAACACCATATATGCCATAACAGAGGCTCATAATTTCACTCCAAAGTTTCAGTTAGAGACAACACCATATATGCCATAACAGAGGCTCATAATTTCACTCCAAAGTTTTAGTTAGAGACTCTCCACTTGTCTGGTCATGGATATGGTAGTGTAGAAATTCCCAAGTTCCTCTATTATCAGTATAATCTGCGATATGTTGATCTATCAAACAATAAAATAAGAGGAGAGTTACAATTCTGGTTATTAGGCAACAACACAAAACTAGAGGAACTTCATTTGGCCAACAATTCTCTTTTTGGGCCATTCCAGTTACCTATTCATTCTCTTCCGAATTTGTCATTCTTGGATATTTCTGACAATAGTCTGTATGGATCCATCCCAAAAAAAAATTGGTATACATTTGTCAAGATTAATAGATTTAAACATGAGGGGAAATGGTTTGAATGGAAATATTCCCCCTTCATTTGGAAATATGAGCTTTTTGGAAAGTTTGGACTTATCTGACAATAGATTGTCAGGAAGTATATCTGACAATAGATTGTCAGGAAGTATACCTGAGCAATTGATCGTAGGTTGTATCTCATTATATGAACTCAAACTTTCAAAGAACACTTTGCAAGGATCTTTGAGCGATGTATTTAATGGTAACTCTTCATTAGTTATGTTAGATCTTAGCCACAATAACTTAATAGGAAAAATTCCAATGAGGATTGCCAACAATTCTAAATTGAGGTACATTCAGTTAAGTAGTAATCATTTGGAGGGTAGAATTCCAACTCAATTATGCAACTTGTATAACTTAAGCTTGATTGATCTCTCTCATAATAATCTTTCTGGTCATATTCTCCCTTGTCTGAGACTCAGGATTGCTTAGTCTCAAGAATATGAATTTCCAATTGAAAATATTGCCTTTTTCCCTATGGCTCTTCCTCCTGACTCACAACCTTTGGAGTTTACAAACAAGAATGCATTCTATTCTTATCAATCAAGCACACTACAATATTTCTCAGGGATTGATCTTTCTTGTAATAATTTTTTTGGAGAGATTCCATTTGAAATTGGAGATCTTGATACAATTCAAATGTTAAATCTATCACACAATAGTTTGCCTGGATCAATTGCACAAACATTTCAAATTTGAGGCAAATCGAGAGCTTAGATCTTTCTTACAACAATTTGGAGGGGGAAATTCCTTCTCAAATCACTCAATTATATTCTTTAGAAGTTTTCAGTGTAGCACACAATAACTTATCTGGAAAGACATCTACAAGAGTTGCACAATTTGGAACATTTGATGAAGGCAGCTATGAGGGAAATCCTTTCCTCTGTGGATTGCAACTGCGAAAAGCTTGCAATGCAACAATAACTTCATCACCAATGCCCGTAAATTCAATTGAAGACATTAGTGGGTTCATCGACATGGATATTTTCAATGTGAGCTTTGTGGTATCTTACATCATAGTTTTGTTGGGAATAATTGCAGTTTTATATATAAATCCATATTGGCGACAAGCTTGGTTTTACTATGTAGATTGTTTTGGGAATAATTGCAGTTTTTAATATATAAAATCCAGTATTGGGCGACAAGCTTGGTTTTACTATGTAAGGTTGAAATATCCACCAGATTGGGTAATTAACTTTCTTGTGTGACAAAGTAATTTCCTTACTTATTTAAGGTTTTGGAGTTTCATAAAGAAATTGTATATTATGTTTTCTACATTGTCTATGGTTCATAATTGCATTAGTGTTAACTCTTATGAATAATGAAAAATGTGAAGGGTAAATTAATAAATTTAAATTGCATTTTTTTAGAATAACAAATTTAAACTATGTTTCTTTATGAATAATGAAATGTAAGGTAAATTATAAATTTTCTTCTAAACATATATTTTAAGTATGACTAGTATTTAAAAATGTGTGGTGCATGTGGTTACTTCTTATTATAAGTACTCATTATTAATTTAATAAATTTTTATTATTTATCAAGAATGATCTTCATTATTATTTTAATTTTTTTCAAAAATAAATTTAATATAATAATTAATAAAATATAATAAAGTTATAAAAGTAAAGGTTAAATTACAATTCATAACAAACAACATTGATAACATATAATAATATAAATATTAAATAAAATTAGTATGAATATTTTTATCAATTTCAATCGATGAATGTTCGGGGTACACTTGATACCAAAATCCTTAATAATGAAAGTTATATAAACTTCTACAATAGGACATAATTTAAAATTTTTAATTGGTACACTATTAAATTTATAATTATTTTATATGCTTTATTTTATTTATTAAAATAATAAACCAGTGTAACCAATCAAATTGAATTACTTTTATTTTTTCAACTAATGATATCAAAAGCTTTAAAGATATTTTTATTGATCCATAAATTTAGTATGAATATTTTTATCAATTCCAATATTTCTCTTCTTATTTCCACTTTTATATACTCCCTTCATTCCACTTTAATTGCAAATATTTCATCTTTTCAAAACAATTAAGAAAATGATTGGAACACATTGATTTTTTAAAATAAATAGTAGAACACCTAAATTGGCCTTCTTAAATTAAAAACTCTCCATCTTTTTTTGGATACATAGGAGGCTCAATGGACCGAAATAATATTGCGTGGGCTACACAGCAGGGGGCAAAAAAATTCTCCATTTAATTTTACTACAAAGTCAATGCTAATTTTATCTCGTATTAAAGGGAAAATAATAAACTTATCTTTATATTATGCCAAAATTAATTACTTTGTCCTCTTGTTTTTTAAAATACACTATTTTGTCCTCATATATTAATTTCGTCCAACTATTTCGTGATTCCATCAATATTTTCATTTCTTGCTGTTTAATTTAAAAGAAAAGACTAAAATATCTCTTTGTCAATTGTTCATTTCTCTTCCCTTCAAGAGCTAAAATATCTTCTTTGTCAATTGTTCATTTCTCTTCCTTCACTTGCCTGGTTCATTCTCTCTCTCCCTGTTCACTTTTTTTTTTCTTTTTTTTTTTTTTTTTTTATGATTTTATAATTCAAATACCATCTTAGTACTCATAATTCTCTCTGCTTTTCTAAGGGTGGATTTTAATCGAACACTTGATGGGTAGAAAATTATAAAAATCTAAAAAATCTCTTTTAAATTTTTTTGTGGTCTGTGTTGTTGTGATCTTCTGATTGAGTTGGAAGAGCCTTAGAGGAATCATATCACTTGCTATTACATTTTGTATGTATAAATGTCAATTTGATTTAAAATAGGAAAATGAGTAAACAAAGAATTAAAATAGGAAAATGAGTAAACAAAGAAAAATAGAGTAAATGTAAAATGTTTTAACCAATTGTTGCTTATTGGAATAGAGTTGCAGAAAAGCGAATTCTGTTTAGATTTATTTTTAAATATAGTTTTAAAACTTTTTTTATAATCACAAAATTTTCTTTTAATCGGAGAAGATGTTCTTTATTTTTACGTATAGTTTTTACATGTTCTTTTAATTTATTTTTTACTTTATTTAAATTTGGTAGAAAATGCAAACTTAACGGAAAAAGTTAAATTTTTTGATGAAAGAAGTGCACAATGGTAAAAGATATAGGGATAAAATATAGGGACAAGATTATAATTTTGACAAAATAGAGAGACAAGATTATAATTTCCCATATTAAAGCAACACGATTAGAGTGAAAAGCTTTTAGTTATGTGTGTGGTCAAAATTTTAATTTAACTACAATTAAAGTAATGATAAAAAAGAGAAAAATAAATATAAAAATAAAAATAAATTATACCTAATAAATATGTATAAAATTGAAAACAAATTGTCATGACCCATCTCTGCCTGCGGACGCGAACGGGACACTGAGGAACGCCGCTGGGTGAACTTAAAGAACCTGCGAAGCCCGTAGTAAGCCTATAATTAAGTTAAACTCCATTTTCTATTCGTGAAAATATGGCTTCAGACCCCAATAATTTATTTCACCCAAATATCTGAAAAAATTTACAATCCATAATATTGAATATATGTTACTTTTTTATTATCGCAATTACAACTCATCTGGAATACAATTGCGGAACTCTACTGTTTACATATACATTCATTAATTCGATCATTAACCAGTCTTCTATAAATAATGTTGTGTTTCAACTCCATATGGCTTTCCTTTCTTTCTATTACCTGAAAAAAAAATGTAGGCAGGGGTGTGAGCGTCAAACTCAATGAGTAGGGTTAGATAACTCTCTCACCCCACACAATCACCCATATGATATCATAAGTCATTTTAGTCCTCCGACTATTTATATGATCATGCAGTTTATCACACAAATGGCAATACAATAGCAATCACAATAATTATCATCTTCATGTAATCACATCACGTGAAAATTAGTCAGTGGCGTCATTGAAACCCTCGACGAGCTGTACTCTCACATGGCCCATCCTCTCAGACGTGTGCACCCGGGGAGCCAATCCCCCATACGTGGCCGACCAGTCTAATCCTCACATGACCAGTCCTCTCATTGTTTTTATCCGTGGCCGACCAGTCTAATCCTCACATGCTCACATGACCAGTCCTCTCATTGTTTTTCCATTCTCTCTTTTCTTTTCCATACCAACAGGGGGCAACCCGGTCGTCTCCATCAAATCTAGATCCGCCGGCGCACACAACAGGAGGCCAAACTGCGGGCTACCATAAAATCCAGATTATTAGGTGCGCGCAATAAGAAGCCACCCTGTGGTTTCTATATAATCCATGGTATTAGGTGCACACAGGGGCGCCGATCTCCCATTTTCCTGGCCGTCGATCCAATTTTATAATTTCATCATAATCAGGATCCATGATTTATCGACCGTCCTCACAAACCCATGGTGACCCACTTCATCCCAATTCCACACAAACAAGGCGCAACAATATCACAACACAAGTAATCAAATAATTTTTAATATCAACAAATAGTGCAGCACAATATGGCAATTCAACAAAATAATGCATGATAACATTTAGACATTTAGCCGTGAATTGCGTGAATGCATGAATGCAGCGGATGATGCAATATCTAACACTACTCACTCTGTTCTTTATGTCTCTCTAAAAGACTGCCTTGTATAACTGCATGCTTCCAGCCTTTGTCCTCGCATTTCGAATTTTATAAACCTCTAAATAAACAAGAAATTCTATATAAGATATTCATAATTCGAAAAATTGTATTTCACATTCGTTTATTAGTGTTTGTTACCATCTTAATCATTATTAACTTAACTAAATATATATTATTATATATATTGGGTTTTCCTTACTTTATAATATTTATTTCTTATTTTATCACCTTTAAATTAAAAGTTGTAGTTATATCGTTAAGTTAATATTTTAATAATAATATTAATAAGAATACTATATTAATAATAATAATAATATTAATAATAATAATACGATTGATAATATAATATTAATAGCAATAATAATTTTAGTCGTACTACTTATTAAGGATTTCTTTAGTAAGTGTTTCACCGAAAATTCGACAGCATTTTCTCTATAAACTGTACTACCAGATTTTATATTTTTCACATGTCAACACACAGCCCATCCATCGGGCAATTCACATTAACCGATCCCGTTCACTATAACCATCATTATTGTCATCCATCATACACACATAGGCACTTGATAATCCTACCACCAATTAATTTTTAATTTCCATAATATCATTAATTACTTATCTATACCATAAATTATAATTTCTCCTATTTATACTTCTTAAAATTCCGAAAATTAACGTATATAATTATTAGCTAAAATTCTTATTTCAATATCAATATTATAACTAATATTCATGAACTACACATAATATTCAATTTAATCCACTTAAATACTCGATTAATTCATTAATTCATTAAATTCAGGATTTATTCGAAAATTGCGAATTGAGCCTTAGAGTGTACCGATCGAAAATCAGATTTTATTTCCGTGATCCGCGCGAAGAGGAGATCATTCTGCCTCGACGGAGTCTCGCCGGACCGCCGCCGTGCACGCACGGTGGCCGGGAAAGTCGCGGATGCTTAGAAAATTGCAGGTTACCACCACCCGACTCCAATTTTCGTTGAGGAGTCCAAAATCTTTTTACTCTCTCTACATCCTTTTGATTTTCGTTATTGTCCTGCTCTACTCTATTTTTATTCGCTTTATATTTTATATTAAACATGTGTTATTTTATTTTTTCTTGGTATTATCTTAATCGTTTGTTAATCAATTTGTTGAGCCAAGTGGCTCGTTTGGGCCAGAACGGTGTCACAGTTCTCTCCACACCGCCGTCCATGTGGTTTCTCAAAACTCAGGCGAAATCGCACAAATCGGTGGAGGGGAAATGTTCGTGTGGAGGAGAGGAGTTGATCGAGATCATCCCCGGCACCTGAAGTCGACGGAATTGGCGAGATTTGCCAGAAAATTGAAGAGCGGTGCTGTCAGCACAAACAAGCTCGATCCGCGCCGCTGGGGTTCCATCCGCGTGAGAGGAGGCCGGAAACGTGACCTGCAGTGCCAGGCGAGTCAACCGCCACCTCGTTCTCGCTGAACAGTGTCCGGAAACGAGAAGGAGAGGGAGTCGTGCGACTGAAGAAAAAGAAGAAGAAGAGGAAAAATTCGGGGAGTTTGACAAATTCATACATATAAAAGCTCAAATAAAGAGAAGATTCAGCGCTCTTTCTTTATCCAACTTTCTATTTTTCTTTCTTAGGAATTTTTAAAATTTTATTACAGTTTTTTATTATAATTGGAAAATTTAAATATTTTAATTATTAATTTATTATAAATTATCCATATTAAATTATTTAAATTATGGAACCTTATCTATATATATATATAACTTAATTACCTAAAATACTTTATTTGAATTACTTAAATTATAAATTACCTAAAATTTAACTTAAATCAAAACCCATGGTATAGTAAAATTTATAGCAAAATTTAGCTTAAATCAAAATTTAACTTAAATCAAAACAAACAGTATAGTAAAATTTATGGCACGGTACTTTCTTTTTTATTACTTTGGTTTTTATTTTTTTCTTTTATTTGTTGTTCTAAATTTTATTTATAGGTTTTTATACGGAAAGTGTTCTAAATTAACACAATATTTTATTTTCTATATAACTTTTCGTAAAATATATATCATAGGTTTTTTAAATATATTTTTAAAGTTTAATAGCTATGTATAGATTATTATGAATTTGAAAATTTTAAACTATTTTTTATATATATGTTATTTAAATTATCATATCCTAAGTAATTACCATTTAGCAGAATTCCAATATTAATATATGATTTATCATTTATATTATTATAATATTTATTAAATATTTATACATTTATTTTCTTTTTTCATTATTACTGCTAAATTCTCTAATACCTTCTGTTGCTTTATTTCTCAGGCTTACACTGATCTTTTTGAATTTTCTTTTGCCGGAGTCCCGATTTTTCAAACTATAGAATCTTCTTCAACATTTTCCTATTTGCCCAAGTATGCTTATAAAGATCTTATTTTCACAGGCTATATCTCCTTTATAATTTTTAAAATCCACCTAACAGTGCTTGAATTAATCCACCTAGCAGTTGCACTATGAAGCCTTGGGCGAATTTTGTTATCCTTAGCTTTATTATGTTAGGAATTTACGCATTTTATTTACAATTATCTATCTTAAAATACGGTATTTGAGTTGTTATTAAATTATATATTCTAACTAAATCTAGACTTCAATTAGTTTTTTTTATTGAATACAAATTAGTATTATATGACACTAACAACTTTTAAATGGTTTCTTCTCCTTTATTTAGTAATTCGCATTTACACATAATTTTGCAGCTCATCACGTAAAATTTTAACAAAGCATACAAGCATTTACGGTCTGTTTTCTTTCTCTCTGCCTTTTTTATTTTATTTTTATTATTTACCTGCATTGCCTACAATTTTCCTTTGACCAAAAATACTAATTAATAAAATTTTATGCATTTTATTCTATGTCAATAAATGCTAAATGTCCCTAATTCAGTATCATTTTACTAGAATAAATGCTAAACGCTCAAAATGGTGTTTTTATTTTTTATTTTTTTATGTAAGTTTCTTCATACCTTTTCACTCGCCATTCTTCTTTTCTTATTTCGCTAATTTTCTAATTAAATTAAGCCCGACAAAGGCTTAATCATTTTCTAATTAAATTTAAAAGTATGACTATGACAAAACGCTACAGCCGTTAATATATCAATTTCAAACAATACTATAGCAATTATGCTAAAAAAATGAATTAGAAACTTCACATTCTTCACCCGATCTATTTGGGATACGATTGAAACAAGTGCTAAGTGCTGGTTGTTCATCATCTGAGCTCATGTTTCCATGATTTAGATTTCTTGGTACACGTATTTCTGATGATGAAATAGGTCCAAGATGGAGTTGACTAAAACTGCTAAGCCGAAGAGTCTTATAAGCGAGTAGTCGTACGGTTTAAAGGCTAGGATGAAACAGGACACCGTTGACACAGTAGATTGTGGACTAACAGGGTCGTGGTCAAGTGACATGGATGGGCTTAATAAGCCTCAGCACCATTTGACAGCAAATTGGACATGCTTAGGCACTATCCATGGATGGCCAAACAATTTCAAGCCGATTTTATTTTATTTTTATTATTTACCTGCATGCCTGCAATTTTCCTTTGACTAAAAATACTGATCAATAAAATTTTATGCATTTTATTCTATTTCAATAAATGCTAAATGTCCCTAATTCAGTATCATTTTACTGGAATAAATGCTAAACGCTTGAAATGTTGTTTTTATTTTTTATTTTTTTATGTAAGTTTCTTCTTTTCTTTTCAAAGTAATAAATTCTTTAATAATTATAGACGTTATTATTACTATTTGCTGGTTCCAGATATTGAAACAAAACAAATCTATTTAAATTATGATTCCAGATATTGAACTTTTTTTTCTTCTTTAAATTATAACACCAACAAATATATTTGCATTAAACAAACATGCAAAGTATAAATTCAACCAAGTACCAATGTTATTGAAACCAAGTACCAATGCAATCTTCAGAATTTATTGAACCAAAAACTATAAACCAGTCAAATCCAAAAGAAACAACTTCAAACCAGTACAACCACTTCAAGCATACCGTAAACATTTAGTGACCAAGTCTAAGAACAAAAGGGATTCAATGATGCCAGCCTAATCTAGTCTTTATTTCTTCTTTAGGCTGCTCCAATCTATTAATAAAGATGGTCCTTCTCATTCATAAGTTGCAAACTTGGATTGATAGTAGCTTGAGTTGACAAGATTTTTTATTTTTAACCTGCCAATATGAATATCATTGTCAAATATTAGTATAAATCACAACCATTCATCAATGATGTTTTGTATCAAATCAAGAAGAAATGATGCTAAGATTCATTTTTGTAACAGGATCTCATATTTTTTGTTCCAACTATAATTTAGGAATCTAATAAGTAAAAAAACTATAGAATGAAAATTATTGGCTCACCAAAATTCTTACCACCAGTATGAGCTAAGGCCTCAATCAATGGCACACAATGAAGAATGATTGAGCAACGCATATGGCAACTCCACAATTAGCTTTACCATACCCTCAGTAAGACAGCTGAATACTCTCCTATCAAGCAGAATACAAATTTAACATCCATTCACTATATCAATGAAATTTACATCCACCATTTACGTAAAAATTAAATAAATCCATTCTTGTATCTCATTGTTATGTATACATGCCAGTTAGAAAAAGACACCAGAACAATTAAAACCATGGTAAAATAGCATATAAGTGAGCAATCATCTTTCAAAGAGATCAAAACTAAACATTTGACAAAATATACTTTTATCCGCCTAATAACATGTAAGAGATAAATTTCTTGCTACTTTTGGGGTTCAAGAACAATGAATTATGAATATGACAATGAATTATGAATATGATTTTATTTTTCTTTAATTCAGAAATCGAAAAGAACAAAGCAATCATGAAATCACAGACACAAGAGAACTATGGGAGACTCACTAACAGAATTCAACAACTATCACCATAATGAAAATCGAGTTTAAACATCACCCAGCAACAAAATAAATTCATTTATTTTGTGAAAAGAACACAAACCCCAAGTATATCAACATCAGTAAGGTTCATTTAATCGAAGAGAAAGTCATTTGTCTCATATTTGGTCGCTTATTGGCATCTAAATCTATACATCAAAGACAAACCAGCAAGGTTCGTTTGAAAGCTCTTGGAAAAGACATCATAAGATCCGTTTCTAAGCTTATAATTAAATCCGTCTCTAATTCGTTTCTAAATCTGTTGCTATTTACCTGTTTATCTATCTGGCTCCAAACATTACCATATTTCCACATTTATAAATATTCTAATCTTGTCATATTTCTAATCATTTATAAATATTCTAATCTTGTCATATTTCTAATAAAATTAATTTAAAATTAAATAAAGAAAGTTAACATAATATTGACAACAGAAATTGTCTCAAATAGAAATAACAATATGTCTTAAACGTACTATTAAATATGTTAATACAAAGCGAGTAAAGTCAACTTAGATGATATCATCACCGTAAATATCAGCGTGAGTATCTGAAGAAGAGTGCGATCCAGAATGCTCTGAAGTATGAACTGGTGGAGCCATACGTGTCAAATGATTGCGAACAAGCTCTGCAACTTGTTGTTGTAACTGTTGCTGCAACTTTTCTTGCATAATTTGTTGTTGCTGTTAGAACTCTTGTTGATATCGCATCTCCAACTCTTTCATTCATTAGTCTAATATCTTCTTAATTCGAGCATCAATCGAGCATCAATATTTTCACCAGCTTGTTCTTGAAGGCGAGATGTAGCAGAAGAGCTAGAGGTGCTGGAATGACCAAAGAAAAGTGATGCCTACGAACGGAGACTATACACTTGCTACTTCTTCATACCACCAACTTCTTGTAGATATATCTGAGTAGCATCAACTGGGCGTGGTTCACTGGACCCCTCTTCAGCTTGAGATTCAATTTCAACTCTAGATACAACAGCCTCCAGAAAGTAATGATAACATATATAATGATCAGTACTTGCACTTCCATTATTGAAATATAAGGAAAATAATTATAATTTTGGACGTGTCAACTTACAAATGTTTTCTTGGCGATTCCTAGTAATAGGGTCTGAATACTGGTTGTTTATATATAAAAAAAGAAAAAAAAACTATTCCTATGACTATAAATTTTATTAGAATAAATAATACAAAATCCAAGAGAAACCTCCTTAATTCTCATCAAATTAGACAAAAATAACCGAGGGTCTAGAGACTTCTATAAATTGAACCGAAACTCAACTTAAAACATAGCAATTGAACCAAATTGCCTTTAAAAGGCTAATCATAAACTTTGGTTGTTTGGCATAACTATTGGTCTTTGGCATAACTATTGGTGGCCAACCCAAAGAGTTCTATCTTACTTGGTTTGTAATATATTGAAAAAGGTTGAAAGCAAAACTTTCCCACTGAAAAGCTAGACATTTTCGTGGGTGGAAAAAATAACTTGTATTTATTTTCGATGGGTGGAAAAATAACTTTATTTATATGTATTTTATCTTTTTTACCTCTCCATTTTACATATGAATTTAGAGCCTCACAAAATATACTCATAAACTAGAATCTATTCAGAGAAGATTTTTATGCGTAAAGGCCTCGACAGTGAAAAGCCTCTAAACTGGATAGCGTGGATGTTGTAACTAGGGAGAAAAAGCATTATGGGTTAGATATTCAGGTGTTCAAAAATAAGAACAGAACCCTTTTAGGCAAATGGTGGTGCTGGTTCAAATTTGAAAAACATCTTCTTTGGAAACATATTTTGATTTCCATGTATGGGCAAGAGGCTTCCTTAAAACCAATTGTGCAATTCTCAACATAGAGACGTGTAACATTCTGATTTTCATAACATGTTATTTTCATGCATTTCAGTATTTTTAGAGTCTAATTACGCATTAGCATGATTTATTATAAATTATGGATTATTTAAGGTGGAATTATAATGCCATAGCATAGGGGCATTTTCATAATTTGTCATGTTATTAGACCGTGTTTTGGTAATATAGTGTATTTTATGTTAGACAGTCATATATTATATCATGCATATGTGTAATGTTAAATTCCAGCATTTAGATTGAAAAAGACCAATTAAATCTCAACTTTTTTTAATGAGAAAAAAAAAGTTAAAAGACAAACAAAAGTCACATGCCACTACAAAATAAAAATACAGTCTCACACCTTATCCTTATGTAATCTCACACGATAAAAGTGTAACACCCTTTATCCTATGTACAAGCATCCTAAATCAAAGGTTGCACACTACAACTCTACACCTAAATACATGGGATTACACCTCATGCACACATATGCTCCAAGCATGTGAAAAATAATATCACATGGTAAAATATCCTAAAACTTGGCATGTGATGAGGGAAAAAGCCCTAAGAAAATATTTATACACACCATCAAACTTGTACCCAAATAGTACCTCCTCTCTCCTCTCATCTCTCTTATTTTCTCTCAACTTTCTCTCAAAACAAACACCTTGGCCCAACCATTTTTCTCCCATTTTCACCCATCAGCACTTGTTATCTTCTCATGAAATTTGGATTTGTTAATATCCTCAAGAAGATCTTTAAGTTGATGTAAATTTTGTTGCAAGATTCCAAGTAAATCAAGGTGAAACCCTCACTTAACTCTCTACCTCTTTCTCTTTCCTCTTTCTTTTATTTTTCTTTTAAATCTAAGGCTAAAATCATGCACCTCTTTCTTTTATTTTTCTTTTAAATCTAAGGCTAAAATCATGCATAATATGTCACATTCACTATGTTTTACAATAAAATTCATGTTCATGATTTAGCTGGTAAAAATCTCCTCTTTCTTGATTATAAGAGGTGAATTCTCCAAAAAGTAAAGGAAAGGAAATTTTGGAGGGTTGATTTGTTAAGGATTGTATATTTTCAACGTTTTAGAGATTTTTAGGTTATAACTGTTTGATTTCTGTAAAATATGGTTCAGGTTCTTATTTTTATGCCATGTATGTTTAGATCCATGCTTAAGCTTGCTTATTTTTGCATTATCGTGAAGTTATATGATTTTTATGCTCTTTCATTTATGTTGATTTTTCAGTTATTAAGCTTATAATCTTTGAATACATGAGTTGATTATACTATGTGTCAAGTTTGGTGAGATTTGGAGTATATATGATATAATTTTGAGTTAGCCAAACTATCTACTTGGAGATTTATTGTGATTTTATTTTTAATTGTTGTATATGTGTATTTATATTTGTATTTTGATGGTTAATGATGATTTTGTATTATGTGTACTTTATATTTGAATATTTTGTGATGGTTTGAATTGATGATTATCATGACTTTTATTGACAACTTAAATATTGTGTTATTTTTGATAGCTAGTCGGCCACACCTATGAGGAAGTAATTTGAAATCTTTACAAGACTTTGTGGGTTTAATCTAGAAAACATTTATCAAGGACTTGTTTGACACTTTTTCCTATGATTTGGAGGATATAATTGCACCGAATATTGAACTAACTAATGGCGCTTATTAAGGAATTTGATCTGTACATAAAGGATTAATTTATTTAAAAATGTTCCATCTAAATTATTGGACATGTGACTCTTTGTCGACAATTCAAGTTTTATTAAATTGTGTATTGGGACCTTTTAAAATGGTATTAAAATGTGGACCACTATGGTTATTAATCTAGATCACATACATTCTATTTTATTTCCAACGTGGAGACTCAAAATTTCATTACAGATTAATATAAAAACTCCTACGAGCAGCTATGTATTTGTTTGGTGTATGTATGCCATGCAAATGTAATTCAAAGATGTTAATTGCATGATAACAATGTTAATGGATGTTATAGTAAATTAGATTCCATTACTATGGTTACTATACGGATAAATGATAGAGGAGATCAAAACACTACGAACTCCAAACATTACTATGTTTGGTAATGTAATTGAGAAAATTTATGTTTATGTTTGGTAATGTAATGTAATCACCATTTCATTTTTATGTTTTTTTGTAAATATGTAATATAATATAATCAAAACACTATCACCACCAAACATATCGCCATCACTCCTTCGCCACTCCACCACCACCACCACAACCATCACTCTACCACCATCATCACCAACACATCCACCACTCCACCACCACCTCAAACACTACTCCACCACCATCAGTTCGTACTTTATTTTATTTATATGAAAATAATAAATTATAGAATTTGGTTTGACATAATAACTTATCATTTATTTGTGGAATCATATGCTCGGTATAAGTAAATTTTTTATATGAAACTAACGTCAGCAAGATGTGAAATTGTTTATATTGAAATAACTAGTAACGTTCCAGCAGAAGAATGTAATTACTACAAGTTTGATAATAATTTATTTTATTTTATTTGGTCAATAGTAATACACAATAATTTTTTTTCAAACAACAAGTTTTAGACTAACATGAAGTTTTCAAATTTTGCCTAACTTCTACAGCATCAGCACCCCTATCTCATTTTTTACAAAGAAATAGAATTTTATTATCAATCTTTTTCATGTGATTTAGAAGACAATAATCAAATATAATTTGGAATAATAATTCTCATACCCTTTGTGGTATTAAATTTTTTATATTTATTATTCGTTGACTGCCTTTGTTCTTGTCGTAATTAAGACTCGAATTACCAATATTCATAAAAAAATTTAAAAATTCATTATTTTAATTTTCCGTTATAAAAATGAAGTAAATCAAACCTTTTGACTTATTTTAATTTTAAATTCATGGTTTTTAAACCCATTTTTCATACATTTTACCAGTTTCATCTCCACGCATATCTAAAATCCGAGCTTAGAGTTAAGGCATACCTCCGCTACCATGACCAAGATTTAGCAAATAATCATATATTATCAGTAAATTTTTTTCGTATTCATAAACCGAAACCATAATAATCTTGTGCATATTAGTAAATTTCCGGTAAATGAGATAAAATGATCATTCATTATATAATATGTTGATATTGTACAATCTGACGTGGACTGTTAGGATTTAAATTTATTTCTAACAAGTGATTACACTTCACGCTATTTTTATACATATTTCAAATGCATAATTGAATGTATAAAATTCTATAATTACAATATGTCGGTTGGAGTGGTTCTGAGGTCAGCAAATCCGCCAAAGGGTGATGGTGATTGGTCGATTTGGTTGATAGTAGTGGTGGTGGTTGAGGTGGAAGTGGAGGTTGGTTGAGTTTGGTTTGATGTGATGGTCGCGGTAGGTGATTAGGTGGTGAAATTCAGTTTGGTGGTGTGATTGGTGGTGGTGTGAAGTGAGTGCAGGTGACTCGGTCGTCGGCGGTGGAATTTAGTTAGGTGGGATGGTCGATGGTGGTGTCAGCGTGGTGGTTAGTGGATTTAGTGGTTGTTGGTGAGAGAGGATTTGTGGGATGGTTTTGGTAGCAGCTCAGTGTTCAGGGTGGCATGCTGGTTGGTGGTTGGTCTAGTGGTGGAGCGGTTGGTGGTGGTAAGGTGGGGATTAGTGGTGAGTTGAGGTAGGTAGGTAGGAAGGCTAAAGTAGAGCAAGGTATAACGGGTGGATTGGCAACGGTGCATTGGCTGGATTATGGTGGTTTGAGGTGGTTAGTGTTAAAATAGCCTTGCAATTGGTAAAAGTTTTTATAGCCGACACGGTTAACTTTGATGCAATTAGTTTACATTTCTTGTAATGGACAATACATGTGTTTTTTTTATGTAATATTCATTCACATTCCAATTTAAGTATAGTAAGCACTTACATATGGGTTTATCGAGGACCGGTACTCAGAAATGAAGAAGAAATATAGATGACCCGATCGGCCAGGTGGACGACTGTAAACAATGAACTCTGAGGATAATAGAATTCTTGGACCCTCTAACTCTCCGCCACCCACAGCTAGCTCGTAGGGGTACAAGGACCTGGCACCAGCCTTAATACACTAGCCAGGTAGTTGTACTCCAGCAGGGCCGATGTGAGACGACATTTTTTTCATCCCACCATTCCCTCCCCACTATAAGACCCGAGTTGCCTCAGTTCGCGTCTCTGACGAACCACCATTGAGACACCGACCCTACGAGCCAAAGCTCTGTATACCTAAATTGATAGGATCTGGGACCCCTAACTTTTCGCTCCTCAAAAGCTAGCTCGCTAGGGAAAGGACTGAACCCAGACCTATATACTACGTATGCCAGGAATGTACTCCCGGCTGCGGCGATGTGGTGATGCCAATCACTAGGGATATTATAATTATTCACTTATGTTGATAGTATTACTGAACCCAGCCTTATACACTAGCCCAGGATGTACTCCGCGGGCGATGTGGGATGCATCACTAGGGATATTTAATTATTCACTTATGTGATAGTATTAATTAGTTAGCCCTTATTATAAATGTAATGTATTACAGATTGGGCCCTGTTTATGAAATATTTAAGATGTTAAGTTCAGGGCCGAGATATAATATAAATTTGAGGTTTATTGTGCGTGGTATTATGGATTAAGTGTTTGGAATCCGTTTTGAGATGGTTGAATTTTAGTAGTTCAGGCTTGCTACGGGCCTCGAAGGCCTTAAGCATACTTGAGCTCTGGTGCCGGTCCGGCCCATGGTGATGGGTCGTGACACATACTCATAAAAAAAATCATGCTTTGTGAATTTATATTTATTTATGTATTAATTCTAATTAAAGAAATGAGTTTTTGAGAGTTTCTAGTTTACGGAAATGTATCTACGAGAGGGATAATGTGTTTCCACATTACTCAATTTACAGAAACATCCCCAAAACGTTTTCAAAGAGTTTCCAAGCGTTTCCACGTGGGAATCGTTTCCAAAATGCGGAACGACATTCAAAGAAAGTTTCCATACGACATGGATTGGCAGCTAATGACTAGTGATTGGTGGATTAAATATTATTATCTAGATAGGTTGTATGAACACTTTAAAAGGTTTAACATACTCTTATTATATTCCCGTATCAAACACCAATATATCTCTAGTATAGAAACATCAACTTTTAGCATTTTATAATTTTCAATGGCTAACGGTTAGATGCTGTTTTAGTAGCTATTAGTTGTTTAAAGTAAAAACATTTGGTAAGAATAATTATTTGATTAGCTATTGAATTTAAAATGATAAAAAAAGGACACTTGAATATTGAGTTAGAATTTTAACTTATAAATATAGAAGTGAACTCAATATATAAAAAAGAGAGGAAGTTTTACTTTTATTATGTCCAATAAAAAGAGAGGATTTTACTTTTATTATGTCTCATGAACCTTTTTGTCTTTATTGACATTAAAAATCTTCAAATTTTCTTTTTTTTTTTTTTTTTAAATGTAGGCTCTGTTTTTTTTAAATTAAGCTCTTATATTTATTAACTAGGGGTTAGAGAGTAATAATCATATATGTTAAATACATGTTGATGGGAAAACTTAATCAAAGTATTAAATCCATGAAATTCTATTTTTGACATTAGCGTATTGGATTCTCCATTTACTCTAAATCAATTGAAGGCTTAATCTTTTTATAAATAAAAGTTAAAGGGCTTAATGCCAACAAATAAAAGTTCAAGGCTTAATGATCAGAACTCAATAAATTTGGAGGCTTAAACATGAGTCCTTACTTTCACTGCATCTAATACATATATAAATATTATAATTAAGAGTTGAAAATGGTTTTAAAATTGTGGAATTTAAACATTCTTGATTTATTTTCATTTATTAATTTGCCGATTTGTCGAATACAACTTCAATTCATTTAATTAAATCTTTTAAAATTTAAACTCTATTTATCTAAGGAATATCCCGCCGCTCTCTCAACAAGGAAAAAAAACAATAAATTCTAAAACCCTTCTTTTTCTTTTCATGTGGTGGCCAATCGGGTTAAAATATCGGCCATGTTTGGTTACTCTCTGTCTTTCTCTTTTTCTTTTTTTTTCTTTTTCGAATAATTCCTCAGATTTTGGTCCCAAATAGCTCTACTTAATGTCCTTTATCTTGATTACAATATTGAGTTATTGTTTCCCATATTTGATATATTGTTACCCATAATCCTCAGATTTGTGTCTTATGATACAAATCTGAGTTATTGTTTCCCATATTTTGATATTATTGTTACCCATATTTTTTAGGATTTTATTCTTAGATCTAGTCGTTTGAGAGTTTCTGAGTTTTATTATCACCATTATGGTGATTTTGTTTAAGGTATTTTATTATTTGGACAGTTATGTAGAAAAAAGTGTAGATCTCCTTTTTGATAGAAGGAAGAATTTTGAAGATAATCATATCAGACTTGTAGAAAAACCATGAAGTTGAACAATGGTCATGAATCGCCACCAAGTGAAGTGAGCGATTGCCTACAACACATGTATTATGCTCTGTCAACTTGATCATATACTTCAAACCAAGATTGTCTTTTTTAATTTTTTATATGAGTGGTTTATTATTAGACTTACATTACAAAAATATAGAAATATATTGATATGTATTCCATATATCTTTACAGATTCTTCTTAATAAAATTTCTAGTTTGATTTCCTCTCAAAAAAACTTCTTCTGATGTAGGAGATCTATAAACCGCTTATATAAACTATAATTAAGTGGCTAAAAGTAAAATCAATCATATGGTACATGTAAATAAATAATTAATTTATTGAAAGATACATACCCCTAATCTTTCATATGTAACCTTTTAAATAATATATTATTGTATCGTATTCCAACTGAAACATTATTTGAGTTATATATAATTTTCATGCACATTATATTTTGTATTTCAAGTAGTAATAAGTTATAAAATGTAATGTCATATTTAAATATTCATGGAAGTAATAAGTTATTATTAAAATATAATTTAAAATTAGAAGAAACGCGTATAAAAATAATACAATTTTAGTGATACTGTGATCAATTGAAGTACCAGTTGGATGTGACCCCAATTGTGACTTTTGGCCGCTCAGAAAGTGCCCTTATCGCTTCTGTTCAATTCGATCCGATTTGACGGGCTACTTGCGCTGTTGACTGATCAAAGTGGTAGTGCTCAGTGGGTCTGCTATTTGCATTAATGAATTAAAAAAATAAATAGATATTATTTTTAAGATATTCGGTACTTAATTACAAGTTTATACGTATAGTGTCGCGAGCCCAATTTGATATATTTAACCTGTTACCGGCTGATGTACTGTAGCCTTACCCAGGGAAACCCCGCATACTATATTATAAATACATAGATACTTCAAGTCCATTTTTTCCTTAAAAAAAAACCTGTAAAAGATTTATAGTTGGTTTTCTTACTCTCTCTTCCAGGGAATGGAACATTTTAGGTTTCTAGAAAGGGTCAATCTTCTATTGCCCTTCCGACCTGACCATATGCCCTAGAAATTTACTCCGGATTAGCTCCAAATAGACATTTTGCCGGGTTTGAGGCTTTAAATTGTACTTTCGAAGTTCTTAAGGAAGAAACTGCTCAAGTGCTGTTGTATGCTTCTTCAGCTGTTTTTGGATTTTAAACAACCATATCGTCCACCTACACTTCCTACTTTCTTTGTGAATCATGTCATGAAGATGGTCATTGCCATTCTTGAATAGCTGTGCCCCGGCATTTGAGACCAAAAGGCATAACCCGTGTAGCAGTTAGCGTTCCCCAACTCTAGTGATGAAAAGCCTCTTTATCCTGTTTTCTCTTTATCTGGCAAATGCATCATTATTTGATTGTATTCCGACAGCGAAGATCGGTCAGGACGACCATTCTCGTGGTCCAGCCCATTCGGTCCAACCAACAAGTGCAATTATGCGGCAGGGGGAAGTCGTTCTCCTTCGGAATTGCTTTAATTCAAATCCCGTAATTCCACACCACTTCTAACTTTGCCATCTTTCTTCGGCACTGGAAACAATATTTGACTTGCCTAAACCACTCGGAGTAGGAATGGGGTTCTTATGACTTATTTTCAGTTGCTTGGCTACCGCTCCTCTTTGCATTTTCAGGACCATTCTTGTTTTCAGCTCTTAGCTTCTGTTTTCCTGGCTTTAGGCTCAGCGGATGGTATATGGAATCTTGCTTAGCACCCGCTATTGGGCGTCAAATTCCCGGATGATGCACTTTTGGCCCTTCCACATGTGAAACAATAATAGCAAAACTTCCTTTTCAAACATTCACTGGACCTGTTTCCCTGTTCACACAGTCCAGATTTTGCAATCGTATGTATGTTCATTTTCTTCTTTGCCAATCATTTATTTTTTCTTTTTCGTTTTTATTTCGCTTTATTTCCTTTTTTATTATTTTTGCTTGGAAAAAAAATTTTTTTTTGGGGGGGCCTTTTTTTGGAAAATAGGACACGCAGGGTAGTCAAGAAATTTTGCAGCCCTTTATTGATTATTGACGGAATCGTCCTCCAAAGAAATTTACATCAATTTTTAAAGTCTGGATTTTTCTAAATACCGACATTAGACGACTCTGGAAACTTTGGAACATGGGACTGTGACTCGGTTTTCAGAACTCTGGGTGGCTTCAGACTTTTCAGACTCAATTACAGGACTTGATTTTACAGACTCTAGGTTTGACTCGGGAGACGGGGTTTATTAGTAGCGTGTTCCTCCTCGGTACACACGTTTCGCTTTACCAGTATGTGTGAGAGGGCCCTCGTACGGCTTTGATTCAGGCTCCGCAGTCTTGTTTCCCTCACTTCCTGTAATTGACTTGCAACCTCGTCAAAGAGATTTGCGCTGCATGAAAGTCTTTCCACTTCTAGTTCAGTTATTGTTTTTCGGGCTTGTTGCGACCAGACATCAGAAAAATATCTCTAACCAGGCGAAGCATCTTACTTAGCCTTGACTTAGGATTTTACCTGAACACTCAACGGTCGTCGAATTTTAAAAAACCCCCAATATTTTTATATGTAATTACTTTTTAAAAAACGAGACACGTCGCGATTATGGTAATTTTCCCTTGTGATATGATCTTAAAAACCTATGTAATATAGGTGGTATACAGATTTATCTCTTTTTGCTCCACTACGCAGTGTTTGCTTGGAAAAAGATACAAACCATATATACAAAGTTAATTATTAGGGTAGTGTTATACGATAGTTGGTCTCGCTCTGCATATATGACAATGATAATTAATGTTCTTGGCCACATGGTCCATAGACCTGCGATTCTAAACATCGTTACAGGAGCAGACTCTCTTGGTCTTTTGTGTCTAGGTGAGAAGGAACTTTCACTCACATTTTCGCTCATTGCAGAGAATCCTTCTCTCCAATACATGGTACCCTACCTAGGATTATGCAATAGATGATACGATTGCTTGACCTGGACTCGGCACAGTACAAGATATCGTCATATATACCGGACCTTGCACCATAAATTCATATACACGTTCTTGTGAAACAGATTAGGATATTTTCTTTCAAACATAACTCTATAGTAAGGGTTGGAGCATTTCAAATGTCGAACTAATGCCCACAGCTCTCTATCATGCACATCTTGAATGTTTTTCCTACAGACCTTAAATGTTTATTAAGGATGCCCCGTTCTATGTATTGTGTGTGAGTATTAGCGTGTCATCTTTTTCGTTCTATGTAACTGGTCAGCACAATAAGTTGCGCTGTCATATTAGTAAAAACTCAACACTCAATTACGAGGATTGGGCGGCTTATGAGCGTATGTCACAAGGCGATATTTTCTCGCGCGCCCTGGATTCTCCGCAGCGTTTTTTTTCCTCCGTTCTTTCTTTTTATTAGGAACATCCCAAATTGTTCTATGCCCTATGGTGTTAGAATATTCCTTGTCCTTCATATAGAGTGCTTAGAACCTATATAGGTGTATTTGTATTGGTCGTTAGGATAACTTTTGTATGATCTTCATTAAATGAAACTTTATTTAATTATTCTAAGGGTTACATGCAGGCTTAAAAATATAGCGTAGAATAGTAAATCCAGGTAATTAAGCTCTTATAGAGTTTGACGTGATAATTGTCTGTAGTGCTATTCGTGTATGTTGTATCCATATTTCATAGTGAAGCTAAAATGAACGGGAGGGAGTTAATTTTATGTTTGTAAACGCGCTTGTAGAGGTACCTCCATTTCTCGGGCTAGGTCCATTGCCACTCTTCTAGAAAGTCAGTGACATCTCGCTCTAGTGACTCGCAACTGCCATTGGAATACCTCTCTGTGCGCTGGCATTGATACGTTTAGGCTCTATTATTAATCATATTATAGGTGTTTTACTGAATTGTATTATGTATAATTTGTTAATATCATTCTTATTATCTCATCTTTTGATTATAGATTCGCCACAAGTTGACCAATAGTGTAGGACAGACGTTGATTTTTGTGTGATGTGTTTAGATTACTCTTTATTCTCATACTCGTGAGCACATTATATGTTGTTGGTATTTAGATCTAATCATGCGTGGTCCATCATGTATGACCTGGGCCAGAAACAGTGATCAATAAGGGCCGGTGGATAGTTATTTGCATGAATGTTAGTTTCTCCATACTTGTTGATGTACGCATATGCAATCTCATTTCAGATTAGATAATCGATTGTCTTCTGCCATCTTTGATTTTTGGGAGTCATGTATTATAATAGATAGAGTTAAATATAATATGAATACTTCCATAATTTGTTGACTGCCAATTAACATTAAAATTGTATAATACCCTTGTAAACACTCCATCTGGTGCTAATTTAAATACCCACCGGTGACCAAGTTGTTCTCTGCTTGTATGACTCCAAAAGCCTTGCAAAGAGTATATGCAGACGATTGATGGAAAGGTTAGACATCTAGAGAATCCCACAATATAGTAATATATACTCGTGAGTGTCTAGATTTGTGTTATGTGACGTACATTGTTTCTTGCGCTTTAGAGTTTAGATCTCCGGCGCTATTCCATATTGTACTTTTGTCTTTATTTGTACATTCCAATTATATATATATTATATTAGTATTTGGCCATCAAATACCGCTGTGTTTAGAGATATTGCGAGTACTTATATGCTTTGTTTTTGATTCGTTTGAGTTTTGTGCAATTTTATCTTTCCTCAATTTTCAACGAGTCACTAGGATTTTATTGGTCTAATAAGCACCATCTTACATTTCATGTTTGGATCATTCAAATTCTAGGAATATTTTCATTTTTCAAAATTATATCATATTATGGAAATATAGATCGAGAGATTTTTAATAATATTTCTCTTATCTTCGTCTGATGTTCATTTTCAGTCGAAATCATCAATTTTGTATATATTTATCCACTCCATGTAGACTCCTTAAGGTGAATAAGAGAGTTTATTATGATTTGTGACATTTTTTGGATGTACTCGTGGTGTATGAGAATGATATTTATGAATACCTGATGTATGTCCATCTGGTACTCCTGAGTAATTGCCGCGCTCTCAATTATAGTTTACCACTGCACGCTCATTACCTAAATAATTAGATTTTTGATTGATTCCTCCTACTTTACCCTGCTGGTACTCACTAATATCTTCAGTAGATTACTGTTAGGTTCTTTTAAATTGGTGAATGTTTGGTATGTTGAGATGAGATGTTTGTGTTTGTTCTAAATGTGAAGGTGCCTTTCCAATATTTGGCTTTAACTTAAATATTGTTCTTGCCCAAAACTTGATTCAGAAATGTGCCTCTCAGATACCAAAGGATCCAGAAGCATCCCGAGGGTCAATATATGTTGGGTGTCTCGAGCTATGCCACTCGCTCAATATTCCCCACACGGTAAAGGGTTCGTGGGGGTGAATGCTTGGGCACTTTCTTGGACTTTGGCTCCGCCTTGGCTAGGTTCTTTGTATTTTGACAGGTTCCCGAGGTCTTCTCTTTCAGTTTGCACCCATTTTGAATTCAGATCTTCTACCTTCGTCAACATTCTGATATTAAATTCGTGGCATTTTATAGAAGACAGAACATAGACAGATATGGTATTTTGGTACATAGAGAGATTTTATTGATATTTTGATAATGTTTGAGATAAACTACTTTTTATAGATTGAGCATGTCTAGGTTCTCTTTTTTATTCTATGCCCATCTTAGATTCTGGGGTCAATTTTTTACAGCGAAAATAAGATATATATAAGTCTCTCGGCGCAGGCCATTAGCCCATATACATCGTAAAGGAACTCTGTAGGCATTAGAGATATGTATGTCTTCGTTGTTCTTCTGTGTGGGGTGGTTTTTTCTAAGTATCACTATATTACGATTCAGTACATCAACCTCATTATAATTTTATTTTTTTAGTAAAAAAAGTCAAAAAAAATATAAATTTACATAGATATTATTCTTGGGTTTAAATAATATATCTAATATTATTATTTTTATTGGTTTAACTAACAAAAGAATAAATAAACATGACTTTAAAAATATTATTATTAGCGCTTTATATAAGTTTATAATACTAATCTTTAATTTGCTTGAAAATAATTATTATCTACATTTAATAATTAATATTTTATGAATAATTATTTATTATAAATGCAACTATTGATAGCATTTAATGTTAATAATAATATCTATGTACATAAACTACCAAAAATTTCAAATTCTAATGATCTCTATATTATGAGAGAAGATATAGATTAATTAGGTCTAACAAATGGAAAAGTATGGAAATATATCAAATTAATGAAAAAAAGTTACCCATTAATATTTTTGTATACAAATCAAATTAACTATTCAAATTCTTTATAATTATGTTTTTTTTAAAAAAATGAAATGAAAAACTCAGATTAAGTTTTGCTTATATAAATTAAAAAAATTAATTTAAAAAATTTTAAATGAATAATTATTTAAGTTATGGCAAGAATGTAATTAAAGTATGGCAAGAATGTAATTAAAGAATAATAAAAGGGTTAAGTGAAAAGGTAAATAAAATAATATAAGAAGAATAGTAAAAATTTTATATTTTAAAATTTTATTATTAAATATAGTAAGAAATGCATAAAATAATAAATCATTATAGTCACCTATAACTAGTACTGACGTCGATGTTAGCTAGTGGCAATGGTAGTGGCCGACGACTGGTGGTGGTGATTACCGTTGATTAATAAATTAAAAATAGATTATAATAAGTTTACCAATATATGAAAAATGTTTTCCACTCTTGAAAATAAAAGGTCATTTTTCTTAAAATGATAATTTTCCTTTGATGAGGAAACTATTTTTCGTTGACTGATTTTCCTGAGTAGGCCAAATATCAAAAAATCTAAAAAATATTTTTTATACAAATTATATCTCAAAAAACAAATAGAGCCTCGATATTCCTTTTCATTTAAGACCTATTCGATATTTATTTTTTGCTACTACAACTTCTGAAAAATTGAAATAAATACATAAATAAAAGGCATTCTTCTGGCTCAATAGATAATGCTTGCTTATCATTTAATTTTCATAAGTCTAAAGTTGATTTAAAATATAAAATTATATTTCAACTTATTAACGGTATTCTTCATGCTTGATTAAAGAAATACTTTGTACTTAAAAAGAAATTAAGTGGAAGATTTACATAATATTATTCAACTGGCGCACACTAAAGGGTTTCTCTCCTCCTCTTTTCTCTCTAATCTATTTATTCCAAATTTTTATTTGGGGCTGCTGCTGTTAATCAGCGGTAGGCCCATACTTAGGCATTTAGAGAGTTATATGTTTTTCTATAGAAATAATGCGAATGGAAGACTTAAAATTAAAGAAAGACTTCTTTGTTATTATGACAACTATGTGAGTCAAGTAAACTAAATAATACTTTTGCTTGATTTATATCAACAATTGACATCACAACCACTGAAATACTGACTGCATTGGCCGTCATGGTCAATCAAGTGGTGGCTTAGTTGGTCTTTTTACTTATGTGAGGAGTAGAAAGTCTCGAGTTTGAGTCCTCTTATTGACTACAACTGTTTTTACCAATATCTTCAGTCAAGGGTAGGGCTACACCTAGTTGTATAGCCATGTTTAAATAAAAGAAAAACGTAAATAAGTTGTTTGAAAAGTAATCACGGACCAGAGCAGTTGCGTCACGCAGCCAGTAGATCCGTCACGGACCTGGTAGTTGCATGACGGAACTATTCATGTCGCATTTAAAATTGAATATAAAATTTATAAAATTATTTAATAAATTTATAATTTTAGAATCATCCATTTTTAATCTTTTACTTATCAAAATGAAAAGTATAATTAATTTTGTAATTGATATTGAAAAAAAAATTGAAAGTAAATGCTATTGAATTTGATTATACTTTCACCTTGATTAATTGAAATGGAAATAAAATTTAATTTTCCCATTGAACTTGGTAGCAATATAAAATTCGCTAATTTGCTCAAAAATTATTTTTTTGTACAATTTACACCTTAAATTTGTACAAAAAGAAATAAAAAGAATTAAAAACAAGCTCATTTTTTTGAAAAAATAATATTTTAATATTTTTCAAAATTTTTAAAAAATTGTAAAAGTTAATAAAGAACAAAATATTTAAAAGTCACACAAAAACTGATTATAAAAAGTTACAATTATTTTAATGTTTGATCTTAGAAAATAACTGAAACAAAATATTTGATATATAAAAATTATAGATAAATTAGAAAAATATCTTATTTGATTATAAAATATTTATTATTTTTTGTTTGGTTATTTTTTTAATTATATATGATCTAGATCAAATATTTAATTATTTTTAATTATATTTGATTTATATCAAATAATTTGTTTTTTGGATAAAAAATCGCGCATTTTATTCTTTTGGTGTAAGTTTAGAGGGAGAAAATATAAAAAAAAATTAATTTTTTGACAAATTATATATTACTCTGAAGCACTTCTAAATGAATATTAGAAATTTCAACAAGCACTAGAATAGAAGAAATTTGACATTTTATAATAAAAGTTTATGTATGATACTTCATATTTGTTGACTTCATACATAATAATTTAACTTATAAACAACATTATAAATACAAGATTGACATTAGCATATACATGTAATTATGTAATAAACCATAATATTGTATGTGTAGTTTGATAATGCTACTTCTAGTAGAGTTTTATCAAAATATTTGTTATCACACAAATACTTGAAATTCAATTCTTTTTTAGTTTTTAATTAACCAAAAGAAATGAAGTTTAATCTCTTTTATTATTTAAATCGATTTTTTTATTGGTATCTCACTTAAAAAAGAAGAGTGTTGAACCATTCATTCATACACTTATTGGTTATTATTTAAATCAACTTTATTTTTAAGTCTCCTCTACAAATAAACAATACACCATAACTTATAGTAAATGGTTGATGTGACACATTTTGGAAGAACTTTTCTGCAAACGATTATCTTTATAACGAATGTTAAATTATGTAATTTTATGGTTCTAATATAAAAGTTTTTGCAATATAAGGGTTGCCTTAGCTTGAATTTTGAGAGGAAATATTTTTTTCTAAAAAAAAAAAATCAAGAACGAGAGAATAGAATTTTGAATTGGAGGCCTCTCATTGATTTTTCAAATTTTAATTTTTTTTTTAATTTATAAAGTATCTAAAAAAATTAGAATGGTTAAATTTTAGGAGTCAAAAATATTCAAAAAAAAGAGTTTTATAGAATGGTTAGTTTAACTTTTTGTAATTTTTTTAAATAAAATATAAAAATGTAATTGGATGGATGGAGGAAACTTCGCTGAAGGATTCTCCAACATGCATTTAAACCTTGCATTTTTACTTTGCAACACTTCTTTGCAACGTCATGGAACCATTTTGCTACTCCTCCCCCTATATATAAACAAGCTAGAACAAGCTAGAGCGAGTTGAAGATAAGTATTAAAAATGGATATAATTAAGAGGTATTGTTGGATATTAGTGATTTTATTCTTCTTAAAAGAGAGTTGTGATGGCTGTTTAGAGGAAGAAAGAGTTGCACTCTTGCAAATAAAGTCTTCCTTCGATTCTTTTTTTTTTGATTATTATTGGAGGATAGATAGTGTTGCCTGTTGTAATTGGACAGGCATTGAGTGCGATGAAATTACTAGTCGAGTTACACATCTCTACCTTTCAGATATTCTTGCTCATCATTCTTCACAGAATGATTTTTACCTAAATGCCTCTTTGTTTCTTCCATTCCAACAATTGAAGTATCTTGATTTATTTGGAAATCGTATAGCTGGTTGCGTTAAGAATGAAGGTCCTTTTATCTCTGTATATTTATCATTAATTATGATTCAAAATAATTAAATTTATGTATATTTTTAAAATGTTCTTTCATATATGCAGGTTTTGAAAGGTTATCAACACTTTCCAATTTGGAACTCCTTGATTTGGGATATAATCGATTTAACAATACTATCTTATCATCGCTGAGTGGTCTTTCATCTTTGAAATACTTATATCTCTTTTCCAATAGATTGGAAGGAATAATTAAAATGCCAGGTGATAACTTCACTTTTTTTTTTTCCATTTTGCCTCAAACTATTAACAAGAGGCAGCAGAATCGAAGGCTTTAATTATTAATTTGAAGGACTAACTTTTTCTTTTCGTCTCAAACTATCGAAGGCTTTTAATTATTAATTTGAAGGAACTAAACTTTTTTTTTCGTCGTCAAACTAATTAACAATATATTAGTGTACATCTGACGTGTGTTGAGATGTGCAGGAATTAAAAATAATTTGAATTAGAGATTGGATAATGGATCGGCAATGAAATCAAAGGCTTCAAATTCTTTACCATGTCATATATATGGTTTTGTGTTTCATTTACCTTTCTATTAACCAACTTGTCTATTATCCTCAAAAGTGTTTGACACTGAGTTATAATTTCTTTTAACTCTTCATCTCCTAAACAAGGGGTTTCATCTCTCAAAAAGAGCTGTTAATGTAAGAGCCTAACGCAGTTGGCAAGGTAGCATTTCGATGTTTTGGAAAGGTTTATTTCCCTCTTCTCGTTATGATTTAATTTCCAAGTAATTTAATTTAAAATTTAATGTAATTCATGACGGTTTAATCTTACTTTTCTTATTAAAAGTGTGTTTTGAATCTGCTTGCGGTGTTTGTACTTTCCTTCAAAGACTCTATATTGATTCTGATCTTAATTAGGTTTACTCATTGGTTTCCTCAAACTCTAATACGTCCTAAGTGAAAGTAATTTGTTTTCCCAATGCTTATTAAAATATTCATGTTGGTGTTTCCAATAGAAATAGGTGTTTACGATTGCCCTGTTGACCGAGACAAACCAAACAAATAAATAGTAAAAGTTTTTTGGAAAAGAACAATACTTGCAAAGAAGCTTATAAGTAAGGGGGTTGGGTGTGATGCACATCACACAATCATACATTTTTGGAAAAGCCGCTTTTCCTGCAAACGATTATCTTTATAACGATGTGTTATTACGTATTTTAATGGTTCTAATATGAAAAAGTTTTGCAATAGTATAGGGTTTGGCTTAGCGTCGAATTTTGGAGAGGTTAAGAATTATTTTTTTTTTCCTGATAAAAAAAAAGAGATAATCAAGAACTTAACGGAAGAGAATAAGAATTTGCGAAATGGGAGGCAAATTTTTAAATTTTTGTTTTTTCTAATTTGTATAAAGTATGATGGCTAAAAAAATTAAAATGGTTAAATTTTATTTAGGAGTCAAAAATATTGAAAAAGAGTTCTTATAGAATGGTTAATTTAACTTTTTGTAATTTTTTTAATTAAAATATAAAAATGTAATTGGATGGATGGAGGAAACTTCGCTGAAGGATTCTCCAACTTGCATTTACTTTGCAACACTCTTTGCACGTCATGGACCATTTTGCTACTCCTCCCTATATATAACAAGCTAGAGCGAGTTGAAGATAAGTATTAAAAATGGATATAATTAAGAGGTATTGTTGGATATTAGTGATTTTATTCTTCTTAAAAGAGAGTTGTGATGGCTGTTTAGAGGAAGAAAGAGTTGTCTTCTTGAAAAGAGAGTTGTGATGGCTGTTTAAGAGGAAGAAAAGAGTGCAATCTTGCAAATAAAGTCTTCCTTCAAATTCTTTTTATTATTCTTGGAGGATAGATAGTGTTGACTGTTGTTATTATTATTGAGTGCGATGAAATTACTAGTCGAGTTACAAAACTCAACCTTGCATACCAGAGGGATTGGCCTTCATAGAATGATTTTTACCTAAATGTCTCTTTGTTTCTTCCATTCCAACAATTGAAGTATCTTTTTTTTTTTTGGAAATGGTATAGCTGGCTGCGTTAAGAATGAAGATCATTTTATCTCCGTATATTTATCATTAATTATGATTCAAAATAATTAAATTTATGTATATTTTTAATATGCTTTTTCATATATGCAGGTTTTGAAAGATTATCAACACTTTCCAATTTGGTTTATCTCCGTATATTTATCATTAATTATGATTCAAAATAATTAAATTTATGTATATTTTTAATATGCTTTTTCATATATGCAGGTTTTGAAAGATTATCAACACTTTCCAATTTGGAACTTCTTGATTTGAAAGAGAATCGATTAAGCAATAGTATCTTATCATCGCTGGGTGGTCTTTCATCTTTGAAATACTTAAATCTAGCTGACAATAGATTGGAAGGAATAATTAATATGCCAGGTGATAACTTCACTTTTTTTTTTTTGCCTCAAACTATTAACAAGAGGCAGCAGAATCGAAGGCTTTAATTATTTCTTTTAATTATTAATTTGAAGGACTAACTTTTTCTTTTCGTCTCAAACTAATAATTATTAATTATTTTTTCTAACAATATATATGAATGTCATTTGTACACTGACGTGTGCTGAGATGTGCAGAATTAAATAATTTGATAGAATTGGATATGAGTAGCAATGAAATCAAAGGCTTCAATTCTTACCATGGTACAATATATTTTTGTTTTCTAATATATTTTTGTTTTCTTATTTACTAATATCTAACAGTTTTGATCTCTTAATTAACAACTTTCTATTATTCCTCAAAAGTGTTTGACCTGAGTTATAATCTCTTTACTCTATCATTCCTAAAAGGGCTTTCATCTCTCAAAAAGCTGCATATAGGAGACAACCAGTTGGAAAGAGCATTCGATTTGAAAGGTTATTTTCCACTCTTTATGATTTAATTTCAAGTAATTTAATTTAAAATTTATGTAATTCATGACGTAATTAGTTTTACTTTCTTATTAAGCAGAATTACATATATCTAAGTGAAAATAATTTGTTTCTCAATGCTTATTAAATATTCATTTGGTGTTTCATTTGAATCAATAGGGTCCTATAATTTCACTAATTTGGAAGAGCTGTACCTGGATTCTTCTATTAATGTGGATGAAAACTTCCTTCACTGAAAACTTCCTTCAAAGCCTTGGAGCAATGATGCCTTCTGTTAAGCTTTTGTCTTTAAGGTCGCTGAATGGATCCGTACCTACTAGAGGTAATTAAATTAACTACAAAAGATGTCTCTCAGTTCAAAGACACTTAAAATATAAGATTAAAAAAAAAAAAAGAGCTTAGATCAGTAAAATAATCTCTCAAATTTAAAATTATCAAAAAATTCCAATATATTTTCACACACTCCTTTTTGAATTTTTATAGGTTTACTTAATTTCAAAAATTTGGAGTATTTGGACTTCAGTTATTCTGCTATCAACAATAGCTTTGGTCTACAAGACATTGGAATGATGAGGCATCTCGTGGTGTTGGAACTTAACTGGACCCATACCTACTGATCAAGTATAATTTTCAACAATCTCTGGCTTTCCCTTGTATCATCTCTTTCAAATAAATTAGAATTGAACTAACAAAAGCGTTTTGTTTCTTCTTTTTTTTGTCGCAAAATTTTCAAATATTCAGGTCTTTGCAATTGGAAGTTTCTGCAAGAGCTAGATATTAATTTCACAATATTCTCAAGTGGTAGTTTGCCATGGTGTCTAGCAAATTTGACATCCCTCAAAAAATTTCTCTCTCTTCCAATAATTACTTTATTGGAGACATTGTTCATCTCCTCTTACATTGCTTCATCTCCTCTTAGGAGATTAACATCCCTTGAATATCTAAATATCTTTGATAATCTCTTCCAAATCCCAATCTCACTCTCTCTATTTTTCAACCATTCAAATCTCAATTTTTTGGATTGTCGACATAACACCATATATGCCATAACAGAGGCTCATAATTTCACTCCAAAGTTTCAGTTAGAGACTCTCCGCTTGTCTGGCCATGGATATGGTAGTGTAGAAATTCCCAAGTTCCTCTATCATCAGTATAATCTGCAATTTGTTGATCTATCAAACAATAAAATAAGAGGAGAGTTTCCATTTTGGTTATTAGGCAACAACACAAAACTAAGGGCACTTAATTTGGCCAACAATTCTCTTTTAGGGTCATTCCAGTTACCTATTCATTCTCCTCCGAATTTGTTCTTCTTGGATATTTCTGACAATAGTCTGTATGGATCCATCCCAAAAAAAATTGGGACACATTTGTCAAGATTAGTGCAATTAAACATGAGTGGAAATGGTTTGAATGGGAATATTCCCCCTTCATTTGGAAATATGAGCTTTTTGGCATATTTGGACTTATCTGACAATAGATTGTCAGGAAGTATACCTGAGCAATTGACCATAGGTTGTATCTCATTATATAAACTCAAACTTTCAAAGAACACTTTGCAAGGACAGATATTTTCCAAAAATGTTAATTTGAAATTTCTTGAATGGTTACAATTAGATGGCAATCTGTTCAATGGAAATATACCAAATTCAATGGAAATATACCAAATAGTTTGTTTAATGCAACTTCATTGAGTATATTGGATGTCAGTGATAACCATCTCTCTGGAAGCATCCCAAAATGGATGGGAAATATGTCGTCTCTTGAAATTTTAGATCTTTCACTAAATAATATTTCTGGAAGCTTACCATCCAATTTTTGCCCTTCGGAAATAAAAGAAATTAAGAAATTCACTTGTCAAAAAATAAACTGCAAGGATCTTTGAGTGATGTATTTAATGGTGACTCTTCATTACTTACGTTAGATCTTAGCCATAATAACTTAATAGGAAAAATTCCAATGAGGATTGCCAACAATTCTAAATTGAGGTACATTCAGTTAAGAAGTAATCATTTGGAGGGTGGAATTCCAACTCAATTATGCAACTTGTATAACTTAAGCTTCATTGATCTCTCTCATAATAATCTTTCTGGTCATATTCTCCCTTGTCTGAGACTTAGTAGTGCTTGGTCTAAAGGACCTGCAAATAAAACCCTTTTATCGATGGCTCTTCCTCCCGACTCACAACCTTTGGAGTTTACAAACAAGAATGGATTCTATTCTTATCAACCAAGCACACTCCAATATTTTTCGGGGATTGATCTTTCTTGTAATAATTTATCTGGAGAGATTCCATTTGAAATTGGAGATCTTGATACAATTCAAATGTTAAATCTATCACACAATAGTTTGACCGGATCAATTCCACAAACATTTTCAAATTTGTTCCACAAACATTTTCAAAATTTGAGGCAAAGTCGAGAGCTTAAGATTCTTTTTTTACAAAACAATTTGGAAGGGGACGGAAATTCCTTCTCAAATTACTTCAATTTACATTTTTTTAGAAGTTTTCAGTGTAGCCACACAACAACTTAATCTTGGTAGACACCTACAAGAGTTGCACAATTTGGAACATTTGATGAAGGCAGCTTGAGGGAAATCCTTTCCTCTGTGGATTACCATTGCCAAAAAGCTTGTTATGCAACATACCTTACATCACCAATATGCCCATAAATTCAATTGATGACATAAGTGGGTTCATCGGACATGATATTTTTCTATGTGAGCTTTGTGGTATCTTACATCATAGTTTTTGTTGGGAATTAATTGGTCCAATTTATACATTAAATCCATATTGGCGACAAGCTTGGTTTTAACTATAGAGTTGATATTCCACCAATTGTTATTACTTTCTTGTTGGGACATTATTCCTTACTTATTTTAAGTTTTGGAGTTTCATAAGATTGTATATTATGTATGGTTTTCATAATTCAAGTGTAACTCTTATGAATAAATGAAAGTATAATGAAATGTAAGGTAAATTATAAATTTAAATTGCATTTTTTTTAGAATAACAAATTTAAACTATGTTTCTTTATTTTCTTTTAAACATATTAGAGAGGTAAATTGATTTTGCAAAAATAAAACTTATATTTTAAATATGACTAGTATTTAAAAATGTGAGTTTTGTTGGGAATAATTGCAGTTTTATATATAAATCCATATTGGCGACAAGCTTGGTTTTACTATGTAGAATTGATATCCACCAATTGTTATTACTTTCTTGTTGACAATATTCCTTACTTATTTAAGTTTGGAGTTTCATAAGATTGTATATTATGTTTCTACACTGTCTATGGTTCATAATTCATAATTCATAAGATTGTATATTATGAATAATGAAATGTAAGGTAAATTATCAATTTAAATTGCTTTTTTTTTTTTTTTAGAATAACAAATTTAAACTCTGTTTCTTTATTTTCTTTTAAACATATTGGAGAGGTAAATAGATTAATTCATATTTAAGTTAGGACAAATTTTCTACAATAGGATTATACTTCCTAACTAATATATATATATATATACATATATATATCTACAAATATATATATATATATATATATATAAACTTCTACAATAGCACATAATTTAAAAATTTTAATTGGTACACTATTAAATTTAAATTTTCTATTTTATTAAACTTATAATTATTATGTAAACTTTATTTTATTTATTAAAATAAGAAACCAGTGTAACCATTCAAATTAAATTACTTTTATTTTTTCAACTAATGATATCAAAAGCTTTTACGATATTTTTGTCAATCCATAAATTTAGTATGAATATTTTTATCAAATCCAATATTTCTCTTCTTATTTCCACTTTTATATAATGAAAAACTTTAATAGCAATATTTCATCTTTTCAAAACAATCAAGAAAATTATTGAAACACATTGATTTTTTAAAAATACATAGGGACAAGATTATAATTTTTCTCATATTAAAACACCACGATTAGAGTAGTACTTTCATTTCGTTTTTTCATACCTTGATATAATGAAAAACTTTTAGTTATGTGTGTGGTGCAAATTTCAATTTAACTACAATTAAAGTATTGATAAAAAAGAGAAAAATAAATATAAAGATAAAAAATAAATTACACTTAATAAACATGGATAAAATTGAAAACAAATCTATACATATAAAAGCTTAAATAAAGAGAAGATTCGACACTCTCTCTTTGTCCAACTTTCTATTTTTGTTTTTCTTAAGAATTTTTAAAATTTTATTATAGTTTTTTTTATTGTAATTGGACAATTTAAATATTTTAATTAATAATTTATTATAAATTATTCATATTAAATTATTTGAGAAGCACGGTACTTTTCACAATGATTTGAGCAACGAATTTGCTATCCGTTTCTAACTCCATTCTTAATATATTCCTAGGTTATGCGCTCTAATTTCCCGCCAATATAAGCAACGAAAATTTCCGTTTCTACAGAATCCGTCTCTAATCCGTTCCTAAAGTTAATCAAAAGTTGGAGTCAATTGTCCGTTTCTTATCGTTTCTATTTGGCAACGGATCAATCCGTTACTAAAAATCTATTGCTATTCAACAATTTTCTTTTTATGCCTGTAGAAGGGGTGAAGAGCTTTAAAAGCCTTAATTATAATTAAATCTCGAGTCGGATTTGGCGATACCTGGTAATAGGATCCGGATACCAGTGGTTTACATAAAAAAAACTATTCCTATGACTATAAATTTTATTAGAATAAATAATAGAAAATCTACGAGAAACCATCTTAATTGTCATCAAACCAGATAAAAATAACCAAAGGTCTAGAGACTTCAACGGATGGGCTTTGATATTATATTGTTGAATAGTGGTTTAGTCAAATTTTAGGGGAGGTTCTGCTGGAATTTCGATAGAATCTAGGCTAGTCATAATTAATAATTAAGTTATCAGGTTTATTTAGATTAATTCTTGAAGATTAATCTTGAACTTGATATATAACAAATAAAGTTCTCTATTTTATTATTTATTTAGTTATTCTAAGAATAAATTTTATATTATATTTGTTTAAAATTACTACTCCTTTACTTTAATTGTAATTGAATGTAATGTCTAATTGTGCACCTTGGCATTCATGAGTATTTACTTGTTTGTTATGCTTAAATTTAATTGGCCCAGTGTTTTGATTCAAATTTTCGATGTGATAATGCAGTATGCTTTGTTTGTGTTGGAGCTGGGATGAAGTGGGGTCACCATGGGTTGTAGGGCGGTCTATTGAGACCGTACCGTATGGGAGATCGGCCCCCCGTGTGCACCTTGCGTTGATATGATATGTATAATATGGATAAACCACAGGGTGGCCTCCTGTTTGTGGTATGGAAAAAGAAAAGAGAGAATGGAAAAAAACCAATGAGAGGGCTGGTCAAGTGAGGATTTGGTCAAGTGAGGATTAGACCGGTCGGCCATGTATGGGGAATCGGCTCCCTGGTGCACACGTTATGAGAGGATGGGCCATGTGGGAGGACGCTCATTAGGGGTTTCGGTGACGCCACTGACTAATTTCCACGTGATGTGACTATGTGAAGATGTTAATAATTGTGAGTGATGTTGTGATGCCATTTGTGTGGCTGTCTGCGTGAGCGTATAACTAGTCGGATGACTAGATTGAAACATTTGCACGTTTGTATGAATGCATGTGTTGTGCAATAACTATTATTCATTAATAAACTCACATGTCTTCTGTTTAACCTTTATACCGTTTCCAGGAAGTAAGATTCTTCTAAACCCGTTAAAGCTCTGTCTCTTTCCTCGCCAGAGCCTAGAAAAATAAATTTTAGGAGTTAGCAATATTGAAATTATGTAGCCATTATGTACCAAGAATCTATCTGCTTTGTGTGAACTCTGCAGTTGTAGAATTTATTAAACTTTTAGCTCGTGTATTAATATAGAAGAAATTAATTTCTGTGAGCCCATATTATAAAAGGATATATTGTTAATTGGGCTCGATCTGTTGAAATGTTTAAGATGTTAAATTTTAGGCCGAGATATAAATTATGTAATTACGGAAGGAATTTGTTTTGCATATTTATATGGGCATATGGGCTGAATGTTTGAAATTTATATTGAGAAAATGAAATTTTAGTCATTAAGGCTTACTACGGGCCTCGGGGGCCTTAAGCTTACCTGGGCCCTAGTGCCAGTTCGGCCCATGGAAATGGGTCGTGACAATAACAATCCTAAAATACTTTATTTAAATTGCTTAAATTATAAATTACCCAAAATTTAGCTTAAATCAAAATTTAACTTAAATCAAAACACATGGTATAGTAAAATTTATGGCCCGGTACTTTCTTTTTTTATTTCTTTGGTTTTTATATTTTTATTTATTTGTTGTTCTAAATTTATTTATAGGTTTTTATGCTGGAAGGTGTTCTAAATTAACACAATATTTTATTTTCTATATAACATTTCGTAAAATATATATCATAGATTTTTTAAATATATTTTTAAAGTTTTGTATAGATTGTTTATGAATTGAAAATTTTTTAAAACTATTTTTTATGTTTATTTAATTATTATCTTTAAGATAATTACATTAGATAATTTTACAATTTTAATTTTTCTATTTATTTATTAAAATATCTAATTACGTTTATTTTCTTTTTTTCATTATTTTGCTGGAGTTTCTCTAAAATACTTTTCTGTTGCTGTATTTCTCAGGCTTACACTTGATCTTTTACACTGATCTTTTTGAATTTTCTTTTCCCAGAGTTCCGATTGTTCAACCTATAGAATCTTCTTCAACATTTTCCTATTTGCCCAGGTATGCTTATAAAGATCCTATATCTCCTTTATAATTTTTAAAACCCATCTAACGGTGCTTGAATTAATCCTTGTGCAGTTGCAGCATGAAGCCTGGGCGAGTTTTGTTGTCCTTCGCTTTATTATGTTAGGAATTTACGCATTTTATGGCAGTATAATGCCAAACCAAGTTCATATGAGGTTGTTGTTTATCGAAAAATACGGTATTTCAGTTGTTATTAAATTATATATTCTAACTTAAATATAACTTCAATTATTATATTTTTTAATTGAATACAAATTATAGTATATATGACACTACAATTTTTAATGGTTTCTTTTTCATTTTCAGTAATTCGCATTACACATATTTTTTCAGGTCATCGGTAAATTTTACAAGTGCTTACGGTTTGTTTTCTTTCTCTCTGCTTTTTTTATTTTATTTTTATTATTTTCCTGCATTGCCTGCAATTTTCCTTTGACCAAAAATACTGATCAATAAAATTTTATGCATTTTATTCTATTTCAATAAATGCTAAATGTCCCTAGTTCAGTATCATTCTACTGGAATAAATGCTAAACACTTGAAATATTGTTTTTATTTTTTATTTTTTTATGTAAGTTTCTTCTTTTCTTTTCAAAGTAATAAATTCTTTAATAATTATAGATGTTATTATTACTATGTGGTGGTTCTAGATATTGAAACAAAACAAATATATTTAAATTATGATTCCAGATATTGAACTTTTTTTTCTTCTTTAAATTATAACACCAACATTAATAACCACCAAACACATATTATTTGTATTAAACAAACATTGCCAAAAGTTATTAAATTCAACCAGCTTACCAATGCAATCTTCAGGAAATGCAATCTTCAGAATTTAGTGAACCAAAAACTATAAATCAGCCAAATCCAAAAGAAACAAGTTCAAACCAGTACAACCAACTTCAAGCATACCAAGATTTTTATTAATAAAGACGGTCCTTCTCATTCATAAGTTGCAAACTTGGATTGATAATAGCTTGAATTGAAAAGATTTTTTATTTTTAACCTCCCAATATGAATATCACTGTCAAATATTAGTATAAATCACAACCATTCATCAATGCTGTTTTGTATCAAATCAAGAAGAAATGGTGCTAAGATTCATTTTTGGATATCATATTTTTTGTTCCAACTAAATTCGAACTCGTAACCCTACAACTTCAACGATATTCAATACTTCAATGAAATTGCAATGCAAAATAACCCAAAAGAAATCATTGAAGAAAAGCCACAATGAAAGCCATAGCAAGTAGCAACAATTCAGGGACAAAATTTTAAGCATTAATACCCATGTTGCTCAACTGCATTAAGCATCTCCTTTCAGGCATTAAGCATCTCCTTTCAGGAACTAAAGAATAAGTACAGACTACTAGAAATAATTAACAGCCAAAAGTTTGGCCAACATACAAACTGGAAATAAATATATAGGATAATTTAGGAATCTTATAAAGTAAAAAAAAACTATAGAATGAAAATTATTGGCTCACCAAAATTCTTACCACCAGTATGAGCTAAGGCCTCAATCAATGGCACACAATGAAGAATTATTGAGCAAGGCATATGGCAACTCCACAATTAGCTTTCCCATACCCTCAGTAAGACAGCTGAATACTCTCCTATCAAGCAGAATACATGTAGAAATTTAACATCCATTCACTATATCAATGAAATTTACATCCACCATTTACGTAAAAATTAAATAATAAATCCATTCTTGTATTCTCAATTATTATGTAAAACATTGCCAGTTTAAGAAAAAACACCAGAACAATTAAACCATAAGTAAAAATAAGCAATATAAGTGAGCAATCATCTTTCAAATGAGATCAAAACTAAGACAGTCATATATTATATCATGCATATGTGTAATGTTAAATTCTAGCATTTAGATTGAAAAAGACCAATTAAATCTCAACCTTTTTTAATGAGAAAAACAAAAGTTAAAAGACAAACAAAAGTCACATGCCACTACAAAATAAAAATACAGTCTCACATCTTATCCTTAAATAATTCCATTATTGTATCTCATTGTTATGTATACATGCCAGTTAGTAAAAGACACCATAATGAAAATCGAGTTTAAACATCACCGAGCAACAAAATAAATTCATTTATTTTGTGAAAAGAACACAAACCCCAGGTATATCAACATCAGTAAGGTTCGTTTAATCGAAGAGGAAAGTCATTTGCCTCTGGTCGCTTATTGGCATCTAAATCTATACATCAAAGACAAACCAGCAAGGTTCGTTTGAAAGCTCTTGGAAAAGACATCATAAGATCCGTTTCTAAGCTTATAATTAAATCCGTCTCTAATTCGTTTCTAAATCTGTTGCTATTTATAATTAGCATATAAAATCCGTCTCTAATTCGTTTCTAAATCTGTTGCTATTTACCTGTTTATCTATCTGGCTCCAAACATTTCCATATTTCCACATTTATAAATATTCTAATCTGGTCATATTTCTAATAAAATTAATTTAAAATCGAATAAAGAAAGTTAACATAATATTGAATACATTTAAAATATCAAGACAACAGAAATTGCCATGTATTCAAATCTGAAAAAAAATGTTCTTTGGAAACATATTTTGATTTCCATGTATGGGCAAGAAGCTTCCTTAAAACCAATTGTGCAATTCTCAGCATAGAGACGACCTCCCCTGTGACATCCTGATTTTCATAACATGTTATTTTCATGTATTTCAGTATTTTTAGAGTCTAATTACGCATTAGCATGATTTGTTATAAATTATGGATGATTTATGATCATTTAGGTGAATTATAATGCCATAGGGGCATTTTCATAATTTGTCATGTTATTAGACCGTGTTTTGGTAATACAGTGTGTTTTATGTTAGATAGTCATATATTATATCATGCATATGTCTAATGTTAAATTCTAGCATTTAGATTGAAAAGACCAATTAAATCTCAACCTTTTTTAATGAGGAAAAAAAAAGTTAAAAGACAAACAAAAGTCACACCATTAAACTTTTCTAAAAGTCACACCACTATAAAATAAAAATATAGTCTCACACCTTATCTAAAAGTGTAACACCCTTTATCCTATGTACAAGCATCCTAAATCAAAGGTTGCGCACTACAACTCTACACCTAAATGCATGGGATTACAGCTCATGCACACACATGCTCCAAGCATGTGAAAAATATTATCACATGGTAAAATCTCCTAAAACTTGGCATGTGATAAGGGAAAAAGCCTTAAGAAAATATTTCTACACACCATTAAACTTGTACCCAAACTCTACCTCATTTCTCCTCTCATCTCTCTTATTTTCTCTCAACTTTCTCTCAAAACAAACACCTTGGCCCAACCATTTTTCTCCCATTTTCACCCATCTACACTTGTTTCACCCATCTACACTTGTTATCTTCTCATGAAATTTTTGATTGTTATTATCCTCAAGAAGATCTTTGTAAGTTTGAGTGTATATTTTATTGCCAAGATTCCAAGTAAATTCAAGTGTGACCTCACTTAACACTTCTTACCTCTTTCTCTTCCCCTCTTTCCTTTTATGTTTTCTTTTAAATCTTGTATGGCTAAAAATCATGCATAATATGTCACATTCACTATGTTTTACAATTAAAAATTCATGTTCATTGATTTGGTAAAAATCTCCTTTTTGTTGATTATAAGAAGGTGATCCTCCAAAAAAGTAAAGGAAAGGAAATTTTGGAGGCGTTGATTTGTTAAGGTTTGTACATATTTCAACGTTTTAGAGATTTTAGTATATTGTTCAACGTTTGATGTTCTGTGAAATATGAATTCAGGTTTCTTATTTTTAATGCCATGTATGTTTAGATCCATGCTTAAGGCTTGCTTATTTTTTCATTTATTGTGAAGTTATATATATGATTTTATGCTATTTTGTCAAACCCATAGTTGTTGTCCCTCTTTCATTTATGTTGATTTTTCAGTTATTAAGCTTATAATCTTTGAATACATGGAGTTGATTATACATATTGTGTCAAGTTTGGGTGAGATTTGGAGCATATCATGATATAATTTTTGAGTTAGCCAAACTATCTACTTGGGCTGATTTATTGTGATTTTATTTTTTAATTGCGTATATGTGTATTTATATTGTATTTGATGGTTAATGAGATATTTTAATTTGAATTTAAAATGTTAGTTCTATGCTAATTCGGCCAACCATATGAGGAAGTACAATGAAATTTTACAAGACTTTTGTGGGGTTGTCTTTAGAAAATTTCCTTTTACCTATTGATTGGAGGATTATTGCACAATTTGACTAATTTAATGGGCTATTAAGATTTAATCATGTAAATAAAAAGATTTAATTTAAAAAATGTTACATCTAAATTATGGACATGTGACATTTGTACAATGTGACATTTGTACAATTAAGTATATTAATTGGGACCTTAAAAATGGATTAAATGTGGACTATGGTTAATTAATTAGATCATACATCTATTTATTCCAAGTGAGATTCAAATTTATAATTAATAAAAACTCTAGAGCTATGTTTTGTTAGATATAATGCAATGAAAAATGTAATGGAATGTAATTAAGAAAATTTATGAAATATAATCACTATTCCATTTTTATGTTTTTTTTGTAAATATGTAATGTAAAATAATCAAAAAACTACCACCACCATAACATACCGCCATCGCTCCTTCGCCACTCCACCACCACCACCACCACAACCATCACTATACCACCATCATCACCAACACAACCACCACTCCACCACCACCACCACCTCAAACACTACTCCACCGCCATCATCACCTTAAATAATTTTTCCATATTTGACAAATGAAAATAATATATAACAACCGTATAAAGTATAAAAAGATATATATAATATATATATATATATATATTATATATATATATATATATATATATATATATATATATATATATATATATATATTCCATAAATTTGACATCTTTCAGTTCGTACTTTATTTTATTTATATGAAAATAATAAATTATAGAAGTTGGCTTGACATAATAACTTATCATTTATTTATGGAATCATATGTTCGGTATAAGTAAATTTTTTATATGAAACTAACGTCAGCAAGATGTGAATTAGTATAAGTTTGATAAATATTTTATTTTATTTTATTTATTTTATTTTATTTGGTCAAAGTAATAGACAATAATTTTTTTTCAAACAACAAGTCTGATAAATAATTGAGTTTCAAATTGCTAACTTCTAAGCATAGCCTGTTTATTTTTTAAGAGAATAGAAATTTATTCAATTTTCATGCGGATTTAGAAACAATAATCAATATTATTTCAATAATAAAGTTTATACCCTTGTATAATTTTTTTTTTATTTTCGTGCTGCTTTGTTTGTAATTAGCTCAATACCAATATTCAATTAAAAAAATTCATTATTTTAAATTTCAACTTATTATTGGTTCGTTAAAAAAGAAACTTGATTATTTTAATTAAATTCAATATGAAGTTTTAAACATTTTAATTTACTTATGGCATTTTAGCAATATTAATATTATCAGTAAATTTGTAAATTCATAAAACCCAAACCAAAAATCTTGATGATTAGAAAATTTCGTAAATGAGGAAATGTTTCCATTATTAAATGTTGAATAGTCAATAGCCGACAATAAAAATTACAAAGAAATCATAAAACCAAAACCAAAATTCTTGTGATTAGAAATTTCGTAAATGAGAAAAATGTTTCATTATTAATATGTTGAATATTGTCAATTGAGTCGACTATTAGGATTAAATTTTACTAATAGTGATTACCACTTACTATTTTTACATATTCAAATGCATACATGAAATGTAAGATCTAAATACATATGAGGTGGAGTGGTTGAGGTGGGTGGTGATGGTGATGCTGATGGTGACGGTGATTACATCAAACCAAACGTGGCCTAAGGACCTAATGTTAATTTGACCTTAATTAAGATGATAATCAACTAGGATCAGTGATAAATAAGTTACAATATTAAATTAATTGGTTAGAAGTAGTTTTATTAAATGGTTAAGTAGTTGAATAATTATATCTAAATGAATTAGGTGATTAAATGGTAAATAATAGAAATAATAGAATATATGGATATTAAATTAATTAGGCATCTATTTAGTAGTATAATTTAGTGAAATAATAAATATTAGGTTGCTAACCCTCATTAGATCAATTAATAAATTAATTGATCAATTTATGTCTCATTAATGAGAATTTAAGGAAGTATGGAAATTATGGATTAATTACGTGATGATTTATTATGTTGGATTTAGTGCATTGGATTTGTGCCAAAATCTTGAAAATTATGATAAATATGGAATAATATGATGATTATGTGGAAATATGATTTTATTGAGTGATTGATTATATGAAATGAATTATTATGCTATGAACCATAAAATATTATTTATGAATATAATATAATTACATGCAAATATGTGCGAAATTGATCAATGATGAGATTATGAGTGTGGTTATATGATTAAAATTTGAATAATAAAAATGAGACTATGATGAAATATTTGGCATGGAAAATATGATTTTATGAATAAATGCATTTTATGAAAGGGAGTATTTTTCAAACTATAATAGAAAATTTTGGTGTATTTATAAGACCGAAAATTTTAAGTTATAAACACCAACATAGATGAATTATGAAATGAATTAAATATAATGGATTTTTATTAGCCCTAGTTTACTTGTCCAGTTCGTAATAGTATAGAGGTATGACATGTTATAGGAAAAAGAATACTATGCATGCTATTATGTGACACACAGTGTCAATTATTCAGGAGCTAACGAACTCCTAGCTTATGATATGGTCACTTGATTTCGATTGACAGGTCTTATGATGTTATTATGACTTTCCAGTTGTCTGTTATTATGTTTTCTCTATCTGTTATTTGGCTCTTTTAGGTGAGCTAATGACCTGATAAAAAATGCAATTTTTATGAAATAAATTAAGAATTAATTATATTGCTCTTATGGGATGATGCTTTCATTTATTGATACATGATTTCTGAATTTGATATTACATGCTAAATTATGGATATTTTATTATGTGATTGAATTAAACCTTATTATGTAGAATATTGTAATGTCATGATTAAATATGTATTTATTGCATGCATGAATATTGAATTGAACACCATATACTAATTAATTAAAATAATGTTATTAAGTAATTGCATAAATAATTAATCATGTTGGTAGTTATGGAATTGTCTGGTCTGTTTTGATGCTATAACTATATAAGAGATTATCCTTAAATTTAGAGAAGCATAATTTAAGTGATTGGTTATTAAATACTGATGAATATCATAACTGGTGATTTAACACTGATATTAACTATTATTTTTTATTATTTTAGCTAGCAAATCATTTATGATATTAGATGATGATTATGAAAGTGTGATTAAATTATGATATAAATGTTGACTATGTGAAATTAGTCTGTGATTAAATTATGGTATGTGTTGAATGTTATAGCCTAGAATTTAATTATGCTATGAACATGTGAATTTATGTGTAATTTTCTATGAAATAGAGAAATTAGTATCACTAAATTTTATGCTTAGCGCGTTGATTTTATCACGTGCAGGTAGTAGATGGTGGTTGCAGAAGTGTAGTAAGATGGATGCTTTACAGTAGTGGATAGATATGAAAGTACTTATAGTTATTTGACTTATTGTGGCATTAGTAGCATGTAACTAATTATTAGAGGTTCTATATTAATATAATGAATTATGGTCTATTGTATTTAAATTATTGTATATGATCTCGAAGATATATGCATAAGAAAGTGAGTGATGATTATAAATCTTATGTTGATCCTTGATGATTTATTATGGGATCATTTATTAAAAGTTCTTGAATGTTATATTTGAGGCGAATCATTTATGAGAAAATGTTCTAGATAATGAATTATTGATTTTGTAATTGATGTTGAGTATTATGTTGGAGAAATTGATTTAGAAATTATAATTGGTTTGTGGTGGATTTATAGAAATGTTAAAATGATTTTCCTGATATTGGGATTTTATGACATAGAGAAAAGTCTTGCGTTCCTTCCGTAGTATTTTCTGAGAAATTTTCCAAGTTATATTTTGGAGACTCATAAATTTATAGATGTTAAGATATAATGTGGTAGGAAGGCTTTAGTCGAAAATAATTTAAACTTCTTAAGAATTAATATTGAATCACTTAAAATAATAATAAAAACTACATTTACTAATTAACTCGATGATCCTAAACTTTAATATATAATACAACTATTGTTGAATAAATTGAAGAAAGGTATAAAATTTGACTAAATCAATTAAATAAATCCAACCAGTATGAATAAAAATAAGATTATATAGTAAATATTTAATTGTTGTTAAACTGGACCCTTAATTATTTTAAATTTTTCGAAAACCAAGTGAATAACCTGTAAACCAATAGAAAATCAAATCAAATCGCTGATATTTACCAAACTGGTTCAAATCGAACTAGAATGGCCTAGAATTGCCTTCTCCTTTCTTTTTCTTCTTCTTTCTTCGAGGCCAGCGCACGCCCGCCTCTCTCTTTCCCGTTTTCCAGCCACCGGTGATGGACTCCGGCAACCAAGCACTCAAACTTCAAGTGCTCGACTAGAGGAGTCCTCCTAGGGCCTCCGTTTATACAGTAGACGCCGGAGGGAAGAGAGATCGCGCTCGAAACTGTCGCAACGCGTCTTTTTCCAGCAATTCACACTGTCCCTGATGAAGCCAGACGATGAGAGGGGTTTAGACGAGCTCCTCATAGATTTTGAACATTTTCCCTAAGCCAATCGACGGAATCAGTGGGAAAATAAGGGACCACCAGCTCAACAAATGAGCAATGGATTTGAGCTCTTTAGGAGATATTGAACATTTTGGTGTAAATCTCGAAGAATTCTGGAAAACGTGCGACCTTCAGGCCACCGTGCACGGTGGAGACGGCGGCGGCCTGGCGATGCTCCGACGGGTCCCAAGAGGCAGATTTCTCCTCTCCTCATGAGGACCGTGGAAATGTCGTTCGATTCTCGATCGCATTTTTGTTAGGTTAGATGATTGTTGAAGTAGTTATAATTAAATAACAAGAAATTAGACTATTTGAATAGCTTTATATATATATCAATAAGAATATTTGGTCTTTTATAAATAAATTAACTTTGATAAGTTTATGGTAATTATGGTAGCCGAGTGGAATTAAAGTGCATATATGTATTTGAATATTGGATATTGATATAATAAAATTTAGAGTGATTGATACTATCATTGGGAACATGATTGAAGGTTTTAGGAGAATCTGAACTTAAGATTTAACTGTTAGAAATTGTTGTTATATTAGGTTGAGGCATGAATTATAGGAATTGTTAACTTATACCGACTACAATTGATTATTGTGGTGAATTTAAGATAGGGGAAGTTTAGTTCTATATGATTATGATATTGTTATATAAGTAAATGTGAATTGGGTTACTCAAGCCTTTGTATATATATCAATTAAGAATATTTAGTCTTTTATAAATTTAAAATAACTTTGATTAATTTATAATTTGTTGGTTTAGAAGAGCAGAAATTAAGGAAAGATTAAGGAAATTCTGGCCAGAGAAGGAAAAAACTGTAGATTTTTGGAGTGTGGAGAAAACAAATATTCACTTCTCAATTTAATTCCATACAGCATAATGTAAATATTTTATACTAAACTTACTTTTAAAGTTTGTTACACCACCTGTCCATAAGTCAAGGAAGTTTGCCTCACAAACATTCTATAAGTCAAGTAAGTTTGTTCACCAAACCTACCTAAAAGCAAGGTAGGTTCACCCATTACTTCTGGACGTTCCACAAAGTACAACAAAATTCTAAATAAACTTTAATAAAATACCTTCCAAAAAACTGTTCAACAACACTTCATCAATGTTTAGCTTTGACTTCCTTGATGCAAGAGTTGAGACCAACACCAAGGTCTATTCCTAAGGGAAATTCAAATTCTTGATTTTTGCAATGCCTTTTGGTTGAAAATATCTACTGTTTGGTCTTCAGGAACGCAACGAACAATTCGTGAATTTCATTTTCCTTTTTCAGCTTTCACGAATTGATGATACTGATTTTTTATTATGCTTGGTTTTTCCATGGAAGATTGATTTTTAACCATAGCAACAGCTGATTAAGATCAAAATATATACAACATATACAGCTGTCAAAATATTCTCCTAATAAAAGCTAAACTACCAAAATAGAACAAAATCAAACAAACAAGGAAAGGAAAATATATTTACAAAGAAAATTCCTAAATTAGCAACCCAGATCAACGACAATCAGCCAGCAAATCAAATGACACCCAGCAAATGACAGCAGAACTAAGTGAAAAACAAAAACCAGTAGTGCTCTTCATATCGTCCAATGAACCAGCCCAATCACTGTCTGAGAACCCCAACAACTTCACACCATTTAATCTTCTATAAAACAAAGCAAATTCAGTAGTCCCTTGCACATATCTCAGAACTCGTTTGGCTACTGTAAGATGGTTTTCAGTTGGAGAATTCATGAATCTCGACAGTAAATTTGTTGCAAACATGATATCTGGTCTTGTTACAGATAAATACAGCAAAGAACCAACCATTCTCCTATAAGTTGAAGCATCTATAGAGTGAGAACTATCATCCTTTTGCAATTTTATTCCATGGGCTGTAGGTGTACTCACTGGTTTGCATTTGCTAAGTTCAAACCTTTTAAGCAGCTCCCTGCATTTGCTAAGTTCAAATTTTTTAAGCAACTCCTAAGCAAATTTCATTTTTTGAAATAAAAATCCCTTGCTCATCTTGAACAATTTCAATCCCAAGAAAATAACACATTAAGCCAAGATCTTTCATCTCAAAAACCAGCTGCATCTTCAATCTTAATTCTTGAATTGATTGTAAATTGTTGCCTATGACAATTAGATTGTCAACATACACAGAAACGACAAGCACATCATTTCCTTGTTCAGTTACATAAAGTGTTACCACATTCAACCTGTGTTTAAAACCCAAATTCAACAAGTGATGATCAATCTTGGCATAACAGGCCCTTGGGGCCTGTTTTAAACCATAGAGTGTTTTCTTCAATAAACACACTATATTGCTTTCATCATTAAAACCTTCAGGCTGTTCAATACACACTTCTTCCTTTAAAGAACCATTTAAGAAAGCTAATTTCACATCCAATTGAAAGACATGCCGGCTTTCACTTGTTGCTAGTGCCAAAATTAATGTGATAGTGTCAAATCTTGCAAGTGGTACAAAGGTTTTTGAAAAATCAACCCCTTGTTGTTGAGCGTAGCCTTTAATAACATATCTTGTTTTGTGCTTATTGACGGAGCCATCAGAATTTAATTTTAATTTGAATACCCATTTAGTTCCAATAATATTCAATTGTCTAGGAACTAAAATCCATGTTTCATTCTTTTCGTTCTTCATTAATTCATCTTCAGCTTCCGTCCTCCATGGCAGCTCTCCACTCAGCATTTTAAGGCTTCATTCCACCTGAGTGGTTCAAATGTGAACATCCACCTGAGTTGGTTCAAGTGAGACAATATTACATCTGTTGTAAATTTCTTCTAGGGATCTGGTTCCTCTAATTGCATAATCATCTTCATCTGATTCATCTTCATTGTCAATTGGAAGTTCATGCTCTTGCTGAAAATGATCTTGTTTAAGAACTGATTTAGAATTTCCTGGCTCCATTTTGCTCCAATCCCATTCACTATTCTCATCAAATTTGACACTCCTACTGACATTCACCTGTTTAGTAATAGGATTCAAAATTCTATAGGCTTTGGATTCACTACTATAGTCTACTAGAATTCCTTTTTCAGCTCGTTGATCTAATTTCCCTCTTTTTCCCTTTGGAATAAATGAATAACATATGCTTCCAAAGCTTCCAAAGATTTTGAGATGACCTACCGATGGTTTAACTCCAAACCAGCTTTCGAAAGGAGTTTTTCCATCAATAGCTTTGGTTGGAAGCCGATTTTAAAGATATACAGCAGTGTTTACGGCTTCAGCCCAAAGAACTTAGGTTAGATTTTTCTCAAACAAGAGACATCTCACCATATTCCTCATAGATCTATTCTTTCTTTCACTTACACCATTTTGTTAAGGTGTGTAAGCTATTGTTAATTGATGGTGAATGCCCGCTTCTTGCAAATATTGCTTGAATTGATTGGATGTAAATTCAGCCCCATTATCAGATCTTAACATCTTGATTGGGGAGCCAGCTTGATTCTCTATCATTGATTTAAACTTCAACATTTTGAAAACTTCATATTTGTATTGGAGGAAATATACCCAGCAGAATCTGGTGCAATCATCAATAAATAATAGAAAATACTTGCTGCCATTGCAAGATGAGACACTCATAGGGCCACACACATCAGTGTGTATTAATTCAAGTTTCATAGAAGCTCTCCATGCTTGATCAATTGGAAATGGTGTTTGGCTGAGTTTGCCTGGTGGTTTGGCTGAGTTTGCCAACTACATATTTCACAATATACTGCTTGTCTTCAACTACAGATGGCAAAAATCAAGCAACTAACTTCTTAGATGTTTAGCAATTTTTAAATGAATTAGAGATTGGTGTGACCAAGTCCTCGTATCATGCAGTCTCTTATGCCACAAATCAGATTCTTCTTTATGACTCAAGCAAGATTCTTCTTCGAAGTCTCTTAAATTTAGAGGAAAGCTTCTCCGTTTCATTTGGACAGCAAATAACTTTGAGCCAAAAGGATCACTTATTTCACAAGTTTTATCTTTAAATAGCAAACTGTAATTCTTATCCAGCAATTGACCAACCGAAAATAAGCTTTGATTTAGTTCCGGTACGTATAGAACATTGGAAACAAGCTTTGTACCTGAAGGAGTTTGTACAATCATATCTCCTTTGACTTTGACATCAACAAGCCTACCATCTCCAAGTCTGACTTTTGAAGAATAGTTTGTATCCAAGCTATCGAAATTCGCCAAGTTTGGTGTCATGTGGTTAGTGCAGCCACAAGGCCATGCTTTCTTTAGCTTTCAATTGAGACACCACATTTTTCAATTTCATTTGCAGCAAACAGTTGTTCTTCATACTTTTCAAAATTTTCGGTGACTTGTGCATGATGGGCTTGTGTTTGTTGATTCTGGTTTTGTAGAACAAACTTTCTCGGTGTGACCAAACTGCTTACAAACCTTACATTGAGCTCCAGGTCTGAACCAACAGTAGTTCTCGGTGTGGTTTGTTTTTTTGCAATGTGGACAAGGTGGAAATCTGTCCATCCTCCAATTTTTTCTGAAATTCTTCTTTATTTTTGGTTTTCTGTCAGTTTGCTGGCCTCTTGAACCTCCTTCTTGCATTTTTGTTTTATGAGTCACTTTTTTATGAGTCACAAAACAAGAGCTTCTCTCCAATGGGTTTCTTCTTCCCTATAGGCTTTTCTTTGTCACAGCTTGTAGAGGCATTTGTAAGCACCAAGAATTACGAAACAAGAAAATAGCATTGGTAAAAGTTCTTTGGAGGAATCATAAGACAGAAGAAGCAACTTGGGAATCTGAAGACACCATGCGACAACAGTACCCGCAGTTGTTCGCAACAGGTAAACTTCGGGACGAAGTTTTTAGTTAGGAGGGGAGAATTGTGACATCCTACTGAGTTGAGTCTTGCATTGAGTTGAGACTGAGTTGAGTCTTGCATTGAGTTGAGTCGAGTTGAACCAAACCCGGTTGGGGTAGAATGGGTTTATGAGTGGACCTACTTGATTGAGAGAAAAAGATTAAAGTATAAAGATTAGGAGCATTAGAAAGCGTTAAGCTTGAAGTATTAAGTTGTAGCTTTTACCAATTTGAGGTACCATGTAGTTAAGTTTCCATCATTATCATTTGATTTTGGATGGACTTACCTGTAATCATCCCCATTTACTTTTCCCATTGGTTCATGTTATATCTTCATCTTCTTTCAATTCTCTCATTTCCTTTATTTTCTCCATCCTTTAGGCAAACCTCAATTTTCTCCAATAAGTAGAATTACTTTGCAGCTTTATGTTATTCAAACCTCTAAGGGAGTGATTTGTAGATAAGTTTATAAGAATTTTTTGATGATGTATAGGAGAGGGAAGTTCAAAGAAGTGTAGAGAAAAGAAGCGTAGAACAAGGGTTTGATATCTCATGTTGTTTACTAGTTTCTTTGCATGTAAATTGTGTGGTGTGTTGCTAGTGAGATGATATGTTGCTTGTTGTTGAGTGAGAAGATTGGACATGATGTGAAAACAGGGGAGGTATTGAGATTATGTTGAAAACAGGGGAGGACTTCATCTTGATTTTGACCCCATTTAATGAGGGAATTAGGAAGTGTTATAGAAGAGTTATTCGTTCCTCTATGTGTTAGCTTTGCATGGGTTTTTGAATCACCCAAATTGGATTTGTATATTGAGAGATATGACCAAAAGAGTGCAGACTGCGCAGGCTGTGCTCGCGACTCTCAAGTACGCGCTCGCGAAGTTGGCCCTTGGCCTGGGAGCGCTCGCGACTTGCATTGCGCGCTCGCGTAGTTGGCATGAAAACTCACTGTCTCTCATTTGGCACACTACGCGCTCGCGACCTTCAAGTATGCGATCGTGACTTGTGCCTGAGAACACACTGTCTCTCAATTTGCACTCTACGCACTCGCGACTTTCAAAAGGCGCGCTCGCGACTTGTCTTTTCCTGCACTTTTGGATTTCTTTTTCCATGCAATTGGATTCTTTTGCTCAACTTGTATGCATCCAATCATTTTTCAAACAAAAAGGACAACATTAGAAACATGGGATTAAAACAACATGCAAGCATGCAAATGATTGTGAACTCATATGACCATATGATTTATGAAGTGGAGGAACTATTTCTATGATGTTGTGTTATATTATTGACATACCACTTTATGCTCCCATTTGAGGTTAGGTAGAAACCATGTCGATAAGGCCATGTCGTGACATAGGATAGCAAAGATCTGCCGGCCTCATACAGTTTGTTACTCCGGCTACAGGCCGTTGATGTGGATATGATTATATATGGGCCATAGCAGCCAAAGTATACAGTATTCATCCGTTTAATACAGTTTTCTTTATCACCTCGGTTTCGCTATAACCTTATGGAGCCATAACAGATTTCATGGACTCATTACAGCATTAATAAACAGCAAGTATCATGCTATTATGTGCTTATATGGCTTAATTATCCAGATAGCCGTTTTACATTGGTTATTTTCTATACATGTATGTGGCTTATTCTTTCTTTTATGTTTGAGATATCCACTGAGCCTTTCTTTGCTCAGCGACGTTACCTGTTTAAACTCGTTAGGTTTTGAGACTGGTCCGTAGAGGTCCGTTTACAACTGCTGCAGTTCATCTGTAGAAGCTCGGTCTTCAGGGTAGATTACTCTTGTTGATCTTTATATGCATGTACAGGGCACAAAGTTGGCCCATTTTCATTTTGCTAACCAGTATTCATGTTTTTTGTATGTATTTACATACATGATTAATGTCATCAGCCTTAGCATGATTAGTATTTTTCCAGATACTTTTTGCTGTCAGCATTGACAGGTCATACAGTCATCCAGTTTGTTAGCATCTGACTCGGTTTATCCGGGTTTTACGGGTGGACCGGGAAGGGATGTTTAACAATTTTGATCAGAGCCTTGGTCAGTTTTCCCCGGGCTTGCATTCATTAAGTCAGTATGGTGTACATTGCCATGTCTTAACCTGATGAACTAAGCACGTTGTTGGTCTTTTGGAGGATGTCACAGGAAGGTGAGAGCGAAGTCACACGCCTCCAGAGCCCAGAGTGAGGGTGAGGCTCCAGTAGCACCAGGTCAAGCCAGTGCACAGTGCCGAGGGTGGTGCTCCAATTAGCACCAGGTCAAGAGGTTTGCTGTTAAAAGAACTTGCAGATACGTTTTCGACAGATTGCAGGGGACAGATTGCAGGGGTGATACCTCAAGCACCAATAGTAGTAGAAAGAGAAAGAAAGCCCCCACTAGAGAAGCTTAGAAAGTATGGTGCGAAGGAATTCAATGCCAGTAAGGATGATAGTCCAGAAATAGCTGAGTATTGGTTAGATGGGACATCGAGAGTCCTGGAACAATTACAGTGTACACCAGAGGACAAATTGATTTGTGCTACATCACTGCTGATAGATGAAGCATATACATGGTGGACTATTGTTCAGCAGCGAGTATCAACAGAGCAGCGTACATGGCAATTCTTTTTGGACGAATTCAAGAAGAAGTTTATCACAGAGGCTTATCTTGATGCCAGAAGAAAGGACTTCTTATATGAATTCTTATACCTTAGGCAGAACAGAATGTCAGTTGCAGAATATGAAAGAGAATTCACCAGACTCAGCAGGTATGGTAAGCAGATAGTGACTACAGAGGCCGAAAGGTGTAAGAAGTTCCAAGAAGGCCTGAATGATGAGATTTAGATGGGAGTGGTAGCTTCCAGATTTAGAAGAGTTTTCATCTTTGGTAGAGGCAGCTCAAGAGATAGAGCGCATTCAGGCCAATCAGCGTACCAGACGCCAGCGGTCTCAGCAGAAGAGAGACCAGACTTAGAGTGCACCCAGTATATATCAGTCGGAGAGCAAGAGATTCAGAGGTGCTAGTATTTCAGCTGGTTCTAGGCCTTCCTTTAGCCAAGGCTTAGCTAGGGGTGCTAACGCGCCAGCAGTATCAGTTGTGGCTAGTTCTGCCGGTGGTAGTCGAGGTTCAGGCAGAGGAACTGGTAGAGGCATCGGTAGAGGTGCAGAGTCAGCCGGTTATACTTTGCCACCTTGTGAGCATTATGGCAGACGACATGGTGGAGATTGTTGGCTGGTGACTGGCAAATGCTGGCTATGCGGAGCATCAGACCATCAGAAGAAAGATTAATAGATCAGAGTGGATGTGCTAAAGCAAGAAAGACAGAGTCCAAGAATTAATTTCTAAATAGGCGTTTTATACATGCATAAATTAATTGGACATGGTCCAAAAATTAATTTCTAACCACACATTCGGTCCAGCCAGGGTTTATGCTATGCGAGCCAGGGAAGAGGAGGAAGCTCCAGATGTCCTAGTTGGTGAGTTTTCTTTATGTGATCATACAGTTTCTGCTTTAATTGATCCTGGATCATCTCATTCATACATTAGCGTACCTAACCTTGGGTTAAAGGGTTAGAAGTTGCATATGTGAGTCAGGGTATGGTAGTTACTAATCCACTAGGCGATGTAGTAAAAACCCATACAGTGGTTGAAGGATGTCCAATTGTTATTCATGGAAAAGAGTTTCCAGGAGATCTGATGGAGTTGCCATTTAGATCTGTAACTCAGAAACAGTTTCAGTTTGAAGCAATAATAATCATAAAGATTCAACAACTTAGAACATAGAATTGTGGGTCCCGAATATGTATGGCACAACCCAAGAGGGGGGGTGAATTGGGTTTTCTAAAAATAAAAAATTAGCTTTAAAAACAAAACTCAGAATATGGCAGCAAAGAGATTAATTTCAGAAGGGGTTGTGAAGCCATACTGCATACTTGGTATGTGCATTACAAGCAGAGAAAGAACAGTCAGAAGTGCAAGATATACCAACAGTGTGTGATTATCCAGATGTGTTTCCAGAACAGTTACCAGGGTTACCACCAAGGAGGGAAGTGGAGTTTACCATAGATGTCTATCCTAGAGCAGCACCAGTATCAATTGCACCTCACAGAATGGCACCAGCAGAGCTAAAAAGTAACTCCACTTAATAACCCATTCTACCCCAACCGGGTTTGGTTCAACTCGACTCCATGCTAAGACTCGACTCGGTAGGATGTCACACCGGTATTATTTGTAAAGAAGAAAGATGGATCATTCAGATTGTGCATTGACTACAGACAACTGAACAAACTGTCAATCAAGAATAAGTATCCATTGCCTCGAATCGATGATTTGTTTGATCAGCTAAAAGGTGCAGGTATGTTTTCTAAGATCAACCTTAGGTCGGGATACCATCAGTTGCGGATAAAGGAAGAAGATATCGCTAAGACTGCATTCAGGACCCGATATGGTCACTATGAATTTTTAGTCATCCATTCGGGGCCTCACAAAATGCACCAGCCGGTTTTCCATGGATCTCATGACCGGCGCGTTTCTCATATTCTGATCAGTTTGTGGTGGTAGTTTATAATGACATTTTGGTCTACTCCAGAAGACAGGGTTGAACTGATAACATTTGCGGATTGTACTTCAGGGGACACTGAGGGTAAAAACAGCTGTTATGCCAGCTCAGTAAGTGTGAGTTTTGGCTGGAAGCAAGTTTCTTTCTTAGGACATGTGGTATCATCTGAGGTATCAGAGTGGATCCTAAGAAGATTGAAGGCTATTGTTGATTGGAGACCCACCCAGGGAAAATGTTCACAGAAGTTCGAAGTTTTCTGGGTTTAGCCGGTTATTACAGAAGGCTTCGTAAATGGGATTTTCTCATCATTGCATCACCTTTTTTACAAGATTTATTGAAGAAAGGCAGTTGGTATTCCAATGGGCATGATAGATGTCAGCAGAGTTTTGACATTTTTTTAAGGACAAAGTTGACCGAAGCACCAGTGTGACTCAGCCAGTGTTCAGGGTCAAGACTTTTTGAGATTTTACAGTGATGCCTCTTCATACTGGTTAGGATGTTACTCATGCCAAGACAGGAAAGTGGTAGCTTATGTTTCCAGGACAGTTAAAAGCCACATGAATTGAATTATCCAACCCATGATTTAGAATTGGCAGCCATTGTTTAGCGTTCAAGTATTGCGGCATTTATCTGGTACGGTGAAAAAGTTGTTACATTTAAACACGCGATCATCAGAGTTTAAGTATTACCGACACAGAAAGACTTGAATTCAAGACAACGGAAGTGGATTGCAGATTCTGGCCTTAATTATGATTATGTCATTAATACCACCGGCAAAGCTAATTGTGGTAGCTGATGCCCTTAGCGAAAATCATTATTTGCTTTTGGAGAAGCAATGAGAATCAGCATGAAGGTCTGTTAACCAGCAGGGATTATCTACATGTCAACAAGTAAAAGCAAAACATCAATTGCCAGCTGGGTTGCTTCATCCAATAACAGTGCCAACATGGAAATGGGATCAGATCACGATGGATTTGGTACCGGATTACCTCAGACGCAACAGAAGCATGATGCAGTATGGGTAATTGTAGACAGATTAACCAAGTTCGCACACTTTCTACCAATCAGGATGGACTATTCTCTGGACAAGTTAGCAGAAAGTTATGTTAGAGAAATAGTTCGACTGCCTGGAGTTCCATCATCCATTATATCTGATTATGATCCAAGGTTTACATCAAAGTTCTGGGGTAAACTACAAGAAGCATTAGGAACAAAACTGCATTTCAGCACTACATTTCATCCTCAGACAGATGGCCAGTCAAAGAGAGTAATTCAAATCCTGGAAGACATGATGAGATCATGTGTTATCGAATTTGAAGGCAGTTGGGACAGATATGTACATCTCATGGAATTTGCCTACGAATTTGCCTTACAACAACAAGCTATCAATCGAGCATTAAAATGGCACCATATGAAGCATTGTATGGTAGACAATGCAGGAACACCTGTTGTGTGGACAGGAACTGAGTGGAAGAAGATTTTGGGTCCAGATTTGGTTAGAGAAACAGAAGAAAAAGTGGAATATCATCAGAAAACGGCTGAAAGAAGCAAGTTGATCGACAGAAGTCTTATGCCGATTTAAAGAGAAAGGGATATTGAGTTATTTCGGTCGGTGATTAAAGTATTTTTCTGAAAGTTTCACCATGGAAAAAGATCTTTAAGGTTTGGACGAAGGGTAAGCTTAAAAAGCCCCTACGGTTCATTTTGGTCCATACGAGATTTGTTGAACGTGTTTAGGACCATTATGCCTATCGCCTAGCGTTACACCTTCAACCTTAGATCGAATTCATAATGTCTTTCACGTATCATGTTAAGGAGATACAGATCCGACCCATCACACATGTCGTGTTATCAACAGAAGGAGATTGAAAATTTCAGCCGGATCCACTTATGAAGAAGAAACCTTGTTCAGATCTTAGCCAGAGGGAACCTAAAGAATTACGAAACAAGAAAATAGCAATTGGTAAAAGCTTCTTTTGGTAGGAAAGAATTACGAAACAAGAAAATAGCATTGGTAAAAGTTCTTTGGAGGAATCATAAGACAGAAGAAGCAACTTGGGAATCTGAAGACACCTCTTAAAATGAAAACTCTTACTTCACCATAGCTCAAGACGTGAAAGCTCCTATTTATAGAGAGCATCGTGTCTCTTGCTTTTGGAAAGTGGATATGTGACATCCTACTGAGTTGAGTCTTGCATTGAGTCGAGTCTTGCATTGAGTTGAGTCGAGTTGAACCAAACCCGGTTGGGGTAGAATGGGTTTATTAGTGGATCTACTTGATTGATAGAAAAAGATTAAAGTATAAAGATTAGGAGTTACTTGCATTAGAAGATCAAGTTTGGGTAGTAAGTTGTAGCCTTTTTCTACTTGAGGTCTCATTTAGGAAGTTTCACATCTATTTTGCTGGCTTACCCGTAATCATCCCATTCACTTTCCCATTGTTCATGTTTATCTTCATCTTCTTCATCTCCTTCATTTCCTTTATTTCTCCATCCAGTTAGGCAACCTCAATTTTCTCCAAGTCAGTAGAATTTCTTGCAGCTTTCTGTTATTCAACCTCTAATTGAGTGATATTGTCGATAAGTTATAAGAATTTTGATGTGTATAGGAGAAGGAAGTTCAAAGAGTGTAGAGAAAAGAAGCTAGAACAGAGCTCACGCGTTTTTGGAGTAAAGGTAAAGTTTTGATATCTCTGATTTTGATTCATTTTCCTTTGGCATGAGAATTTGTGTGATTGTTGCTATTGAGACAATTATGTTTGCTTCATGTTGAGGGAGTTATGGTTGGTTATGTTGAAACAGGAGGACTTCATCTGGATTTGGACCCAATTTAATGATAGAAATTAGCGCGTGTTCATAGAAGAGTTATTTGTTCCTCTATTGTGTTAACTTTGCATGGGTTTTGAATCAATCCAAATCGGATTTGTATATTGAGCGATATGACCAAAAGAGTGCAGACTTGCCCGCAGGCTGGAAATGCTCGCGACCTTGGCAACTGCGCCAGGCTGGAAGCACGCGTCGCCGTCGCGGACTTTGCACTGCGCGCGTGCGACTTTCACTTTCAAAACTCACTGTCTCTCATTTGGCACACTACGCGCTCGTGACCTTCAAATACGCGATCGCCGACTTGTGCCTGAGAACACACTGGTCTCTCAATTTGCACTCTACGCGCTCGCGACTTTTCAAAGGCCGCTCGCGACTTGTCTCTTCCTGCACCTTTGGATTTCTTTTCATGAAATTGGATTCCTCTGCTCACTTGTATGTATCCAATCATTTCAAAACAAAAAGACCAACATTAGAACATGGATTCAAAACAACATGCAAGCCATTGCAAATGAGTGAACCATATGGCACCATTATGATTTATTGAACGTTGAGGAACTATTTCTATGATGTTGCTGTTATATTATTGGACATACCAACTTTATGCTCCATTTGAGTAGTTTAGGTAAACCATGTCTGAATAAGGCCATGTCGCGCCATAGCGATAGCAGAAGTCTAGCGCCTCATACTAGTTTGTTACTCCGGCTACAGGCCGTTGAGTGGATATTGATTATTGATATGGGCCATAGCCAGCCAGTATACAGTATTCATCCAAGTTATATACAGTATTCATCCAGTTTATACAGTTTTCTTATCACCTCGGTTTCGCTATAACCTTATGGAGCCATACAGATTTCATGACTCATACAGCATAATAAACAGCAAGTATCATGCTATATGTGCTTATATGCTTAATTATCCAGATGCGTTTACATGGTTATTTCTATACATGTATGTGCTTTATTCTTTCTTTTTATGTTGAGATATCCACTAAGCTTTCTTTGCTCAGCGAGTTACCTGTTTAACTCGTAGGTTTTGAGACTGGTCTGTAGAGGGTCCGTTTACAACTGCTGCAGTTCATCTGTAGAAGACTCGGTCTTCAGGGTAGATACTCTTGTTGATCTTTTATGGCATGTACAGGGCACAGGCCCATTTCATTTGTTAAAACCAGTATCATGTTTTGTAGTTATTACATACATGATTTAATGTCATCAGCCTTAGCATTTGGATAGCTATTTTTCCATGATACTTTTTTGCATGTCAGCTCATGAACAGGTCATACAGTCATTCCAGTTTAGCAATTCTCGACTTCCGGTTTATCCGGGTTTTTATTACGGGGTGGACCGGCGGAAAAAAGGATTTGTTTTTTTTAAAAAAAAAAAAACCCCCAAATAACTTCTATCAACCATAATCTATCAACATAATCTTTCACCTTTTCATTTTCCTTCATTTTCAACATTTCAAATTCTTTTCTTAAATTAAATACCTGCATATGTCTAGTTTTTTCATATCCATAATACTCAATTTTTAACTTCTCCCAAGCTTCATGTGCTGTCTCGCATGTCATAATCTTGATGAAGATAGGATCTGCAACAGCTGCATGGATATAGGACAGAGCTTTTGGAGCCTTAGCAACCTCTTCTTCATGTTGTCTAGTCTGCTGAAGGGTTGGATTTTGATTAAGAGATGGAGGCACTCTGTTTTCCTCCACATACTGCCATAATCTAAGCCCCTTGAAATAAGCTCTCATCTTCACAGCCCAAACATGGTAGTTTTCCCCATTAAAATGAGGTGGTGAAAGAGACATGCTGCTGGAAGCCATTGCTGCTCGGGAAGCCATTTTTGAGGAAAAGCAAATAAACAAATAAACTTTCACAAATTCTGTGTTTATTTGGTGTCTTTCCTCTATGATTTTCACTCAAACCACACACACAGCCCTTTGAGATCAAAGGTGCTGCTGATACCACTTGTTGGTTTAGAAGAGCCAGAAAAATTAAGGAAGAAGAAGGGGGAAAAAATTCTGCAGAGAAAGAAAAAACTTGCAGATTTTGTAAGTTGTGGAGAAACATAAATTATTCACTTTCTCATTAATTCCCATTACAGCCATAATGTAAATATTTATACTAAACTTTATTCTAAAGTTTGTTCACCAACCTTCCATAATCAAGGGGAAGTTTTGTATCACCAAACTTCTTATAAGTCAAGGGAAGTTGTAACTTCTATAAGTCAAGGAAGTTTGTTCACCAAACCTACCTAAAAGCAAGGTAGTTCATCTACTTCTTGACTTCCACAAAGTACAACAAAATCTAAATACTTTAATAAAATACCTCCAAAACTGTCAATAACACTTGCATCAATTTTAACTTTAAGAGATGAAGCTGTAACTTTAACAATAATATATATGGTAGCCGAGTGGAATTAATTAATTGGTCAAGAATTTTCTTTGGTGTATACATGCATTGGAAATTAGATATTGATATAATAAAATTTAGAATGATTTATATTATCCTTGGGGACATAATTGAAGGTTATTTTAAGTTATAAATTTATGGTTGGATATTGGGAATGATTATTGAATGTTGTCTAAGGTAGGTGGGTTAAATTGCTCGATTGCTTGACGGATGGGCTGTGTTGGATGGGCTGTGTTAATTAAATAAATGTTTGAATGTATAATATTTTGGCGGATGGGGTCAGTTGTTGTGGATTGCCCGATGGAGGGGCTTTGAGAATTTAGTATTGAATTGTGGTTTAGCTAAATTTTAGAGAAGGTTCTGCTGAAATTTCGATAGAATCTAGGTTAGTCATAATTAATAAATGAGTTAATAGGTTTATTAGAATATTCTTTAACTTAATCCATAATAAATAAAGTTCTCTAATTGTTATTATTATTATTCATTTATTTATGTATTTGATTGCTTATTTATTTTCGATGGATCAATTATTATAATAATATATTGTTAACTACTATTTCTTTATTTGATTATAATTAAATATGAATGTCTAATTGTGCATTTGCATCATGTTAATTAATTGTTTGCTATGCTTGCATTGAATTGCAATACTTGATTATTTGTGTTGTGATTTGTGTTGTGATCAAATGCTATGCTTGGTTTTAATGCTATGCCTTGTTTGTGTGGAGTTGGAATGAAGTGGGTCACCATGGATTTGTGAGGACGGTCCTAGAAATGATGAAAATATGAGATTTGACCGTCGGTCAGGTATGGGGAGATCGGCGTCCCCGTGTACACCCGATGATATGATATGAATGATAAGATATGGATAATATGATATGGATGATATCGAAAACAATAGGGTGGCCTCCTGTTGGTATGGAAAAGAAAAGAGAGAATGGAAAAACAATGAGAGGGCTGGTCAAGTGAGGATTAGACTAGTTGGCCATGTATGGGGAACGGCTCCCTGGTGCACACATCATGAGAGGGGAATTGGAAACAATGAGAGGGCTGGTCAAGTGAGGATTAGACTAGTTGGCCATGTATGGGGAACGGCTCCCTGGTGCACACATCATGAGAGGATGGGCCATGTGGGAGGACCGCTCATCGAGGGTTTCGGTGACACAACAGACCAATTTCCATGTGCTGTGAATATGTGAAGATGTTAATAATTGTGAGTGCTGTTGTGATGCCATCTGTGTGACTATCTGCGTGAGCATATAACTAGTTGGATGACTAGATTGAAACATTTGCATGTTTGTGTGAATGTGTGTGTTGTGCATTAATTAGTATTCCTTATAAACTCACATAACTTGTTCAACTTTTTAGGAAGTAGATTCCTCTTATCCTGGTAAAGCTCTGTTTCTTCACCGCAGAGTTAGAAAGAAATTTTTCTAGTTTAGTAATTATTTTGTCATGTAATTGTATGTATAAGAATTTATTTGTATCTAACTATTAGTGACTCCACAGTTGTGGGATTGTAAACAATGAACCTCTGGAGATATTTAATTATTCACTTATGTGATAGTATGAATTAGTTAGCCCTTATTATAAATGTAATGTATTACAGATTGGGTCCGGTTTATGAAATATTTAAGATGTTAAGTTTGGGGCCGAGATATAATATAAATTTGAGGTTTATTATGCATGGTATTATGGATTAAGTGTTTGGAATTCGTTTTGAGATGGTTGAATTTTAGTAGTTCAGGCTTACTATAGGCCTCGGAGGCCTTAAGTTTATTTGGACTCTAGTGTCGGTCCGGCCGTGGTGATGGGTCGTGACACATACTCATAAAAAAACCATGCTTTGTGAATTTATATTTATTTATGTATTTATTTTAATTAAAGAAATGAGTTTTTAAGAGTTCTTAGTTTCGAAAACGTATCTACGAGAGGGGAAATGTATTTCTAAATTACTCAATTTACAGAAACATCCCCAAAACATTTTCGAAGAGTTTTCAAGCGTTTCCATATAGGAAACGTTTCCAAAATGCGGAACGACATTCAAAGAAAGTTTCCATACAACATAGATTGGCAGTTAATGACTAGTGATTGGTGGATTAAATATTGTTATCTAGATAGGTTGTATGGACACTTTAAAAGGTTTAACTGACTCTTATTATATTCCCGTATCAAATACCGATATATCTCTAGTATAGAAACTAGGCATCGTCGGTTCATTGAACCGCCGGTTCCGGTTCATGGAACTGATGGTTCAAATTTTTTAAAATGTTGAACCTAAACCGGCCCTTGAACCGTCGGTTCTGGTCCGGTTCCGGCGCGATTCCAATGAACTGGCGGTTCCATTCACGGTTTCCGGCGATATATGTTTTTTTTTTAAAAAAAAATCGATTTTAATGCACATCTTTCTTTCGTACATATTAATATGAGTTTAAAAAAATATTGGTAAATTTTATTTTAAATAAATTTTAGAATGCTTATACTCATATAGGAATAAAATTAGGAATAAAATATAATTAATTTTACAAAATAATCAAATTAAATTATCACTTTATTTTGGTTTTTTAAATGTTATTAATTAAATAAATTATTACGAATAATTTTTTGAATAAATGCTTCAAAAGAATGTAATTATTAACTTACCAAATAATCTTAAAAGGGTTAAAAGAAAAAGTTAAAAAACAAAAAATATAAGTTTAGATTAAATTTTCTACTCTTTTTTTTTAACCATTTTACTTTTAGATTTTTAGATTTTTAACTTTTAAAGTAAAGTGTATTTTAAAAAAAAAAAATTCTTAAGTAAAGTACATCATGTAGTATAATATTATTGAGACTTTTGCAGATGTATAAAATAGGCTAAGTGATTATCATTTCGAAAATAAAAATAGAAAATTTTCGGTTCGAACCGGACCGGAACCCTTTGTTCCGGTTCATATTTTAATATTCACATAAACCTTAACCGGCCTTTGAACCGCCGGTTCCGGTTTAAAATTTTGAACCGCCGATTCCAGTCCGTCTACAGTACGGTTTGGTTCCGGTTTGAACCGAACCTGTGGCCATGCCTAATAGAAACATCAACTTTTAGCATTTTATAATTTTGAATGGCTAAAGGCTAGGTGCCTATTGGGCAACACTCTAGCTGTTGTAGTAGCTATTAGATATTAGCTGGTAGCTGTTTAAAGTAAAAATGTTTAGTAAAAATAATTATTTAATTAGCTATTGAATTTAAAATGATAAACAATGACACTTGAATATTGAGTTAGAATTTTAACTTATAAATATAAAAGTGAACTCAATATATAAAATAGAGAGGAAGTTCTATTTTTGACATTGGCGAAATACATGTTTAAATCTTTGAACTTATCAGGTTTTACTTTTATTGTGTCCATGAACTTTGTTTTATCGACATTAAAATCCTTCAAATTTCTTTTTTTTTTTTTTAAATGAAGCTCTTATATTTATTAACTTTTTTTTTTTTTTTAAATGAAGCTCTTATATTTATTAACTAGGGGTTAGAGAGTAATAATCATATATGTTAAATACATGATGATGGGAAAACTTAATCAAAGTATTAAATCCATGAGCATCTATTTTTGACATTAGCGTATTGGATTCGCCATTTACTCTAAATCAATTTAAGGCTTAATCTTTATATAAATAAAAGTTAAAGAGCTTAATGCCAACAAATAAAAGTTCAAAGGCTTAATGATCACAACTCAATAAATTTAGATGCTTAAACATGAGTCCTAACTTTCACTGCATCTAATACATATATAAATATTATAATTAAGAGTTGAAAATGGTTTTAAAATTGTGGAATTTAAACATTCTTAATATATTTTCATTTATTAATTTGCCAAATAGAACTTCAATCATTTAATTAAAATCTTTAAAATGTAAAACTTTTTCTAAGGTATCCCGCTGCCTCTCTCTAAGCAAAAAAAAAAAAAAAAAAAAAAAAAAAAAAAAAAAAAAAAAAAAAAAAAAATTCTAAAACCCTTCTTTTCTTTTTTCATGGGCGGCCATCGGTAAAATACCGCCGGTGATTACTCCTTGTCTTTCTTTTTTTTTTTTCTCGAATAATCCTCAGATTTGTGTCTTATGATACAGATTTGAGTTATTGTTTCCCATATTTTGAGATTATTGTTACCCGTATTTTAGAATTTTGTTCTTAGATCTAGTCGTTTGAGAATTTTTGAGTTTTGTTATCACCATTATAGCGATTTATGGTATTTTATTATTTGGACAATTATGTAGAAAGAAGTATAGATCTCCTTTTTAATAGAAGGAAGAATTTTGAAGATAATCATATCAGACTTGTAGAAAAACCATGAAGTCGAACAATGGTCATGACCATGAAGTCGAACAATGGTCATGAATCGCTACTAAGTGGAGCGAGCGATCGCTTACAACACATGTATTATGTTCTGTCAACTTGATCACATACTTCAAATCAAGATTGTCTTTTTTAATTTTTTATATGAGTGGTTTATTATTAGACTTACTTTACAAAAATATAGAAATATATTGATATGTATTCAATATTTGTATACAGATTCCTCTTAATAAAATTTCCAGTTTGATTTCCTCTTAAAAAAACTTCTTCTGAGGTAGGAGATCCATAAACTGCTAATATAAACTATAATTAAGTGGCTAAAAGTAAAATCAATCATCTGGTACATGTAAAAAAATAATTAATTTATTGAAAGATATATATCCCCTAATCTTTCATATGTAACCTTTTAAATAATATATTATTGTATCGGATTCTAACTGAAACATTATTTGAGTTATTTATAATTTTCTTTATAATTTTTCATGCACATTATATTTTGTAATTTTCAACGTGTAGTAATAAGATCGATAAATGTAGATGTCATAATTTAAATATTCATGGATAGTGTTAAATAAGTTATTATTAAAATATAATGAAAAATTGTTAAGGAATTAATCTCAAATATATTTCCACAATAAACCTAGATCGTGCAAACCACTTAGATTCAAACAAAATAGATTGAATAAGAAAGAGTTGTCGTACCCGACATCGGTGTTCGTCGATTATCCTTGATGTGCTATTGAATTAGTGTTTCGCAGCCTTGGCCAGAGATTTAAGGCAATCGATTTAGCGGAAGCAGTACGATAAGGAACGTTAAAACTGAATTGCTATTCAAACTCCTCTGGGCGACCAACGACCTTTAATATACCTGTAGCATTAGTTACAATCCTATTTCACCTTTAACGTAAATTAGAAAATTATATTATGGTCTCCACACTTAATATCTAAATTAGTTGATACCTCAATAGTCAATTATTTCACAATACAAGACCACGTTAGTACAATTCCTATTTCGGTCCTTTAAAGAAATAGGAATTATATAATGGTCTCTACACTTAATATCTATAATTAGTTGATACCTCAATAGTCAATTATTCACAATCAAGACCGCATTTAAAATTGACTTTATAATTAGACTGCTGTACATATTTAATTTTACATATTAAGCCCACAATAGAAAATTAAATCCAACAATCTCCCACTTGGGCGACATTATGTTAAATAAAATACATACACCAAAATGAGCTCAACAAACGCAGTCATACAAGGTATCCAAAAACAATCTCGTCCATTAATTATATTGATAAAGAACTGAAGAAACATTCGCCATAGATCTCATGACTCATCATCAACTACCTTACCAATACCCCTAAATGACACAGATTCATTATAGAAGTGTAGGATGAAAACTAAATGTAATGTGATCATCATGTTTGTTTCCAACTGGTCACCAACAAAAGTGAGTGTCTGTTTCCAACTGGTCACCAACAAAAGTGAGATCAAGCAAAACAACAATAATAATAAACAATAATAATAATACAGAGTGTAACCATCAACCAAAATGAGTACTCAACAAAATTTCATGATAAAACATATCCAAAACAAAATAGAGCATTCAAAACCATAATGTATACATAAAGAGCAGACTCCCACTAAAACTAGACAGTCTCAAACAAAACGATACCCATATGAGCGGTGTGCTCATGGAAAACTTTCGGTATCACTGCCTTTGCAAGCGGATCCGCAATCATAGAGTTTGTTCCAATATGCTCTAAGGATATCTGTCCACTCTGTACCCTCTCCTTCACAGCCAAGAACTTAATCTCAATGTCAATGTTTTTTGTCGAAGAAGGAGAAGAGCTCCTGTTGTTGTTGGAGAATAAAACGGCTGACCTGCTGTCACAATACAACTTCAGTGGTCTTTCTATTCCACCTACTACACGCAGCCCATTGACAAGGTTTCTCAGCCAAATAGCTTGATTGGATGCCTTATAAGATGCTACAAATTCAGCTTCCATGGTGGAGGTTGCCACTAGAGTTTGTTTCACACTCTTCCAAGAAATAGCACCACCAGCCAATAGAAAAACATAGCCAGATGTGGATTTTCTTCTGTCTTGGCATCCAACGAAATCAGAATCAGTATACCCAATGATCTCAAGTCCAGCGAAATCAGAATCAGTATACCCAATGATCTCAAGCTGATCTGATCTCCTATATGTGAGCATATGTCCCTTAGTCCTCTGAAGATATCTCATGGCTCTTTTGGCTGCTTTCCAATGATCCATTCCTAGATTGCTGAGATATCTACCTAACATGCCAACTATAAAAGAAATGTCTGGACGAGTACAAACTTTAACATACATAAGACTTCCTATAGCTGACGTATAAGGAACCTTTTGCATTTCCTAAATTTCAAGTTCACTCTTTGGACATTGTTGATTACTAAATTTATCACCTTTTGCAATAGGGGTATCCAATGGTCTAGAATTCTGCATACTAAATCTCTTGAAGCACTTTATCATGATAGCTCTTTTGTGATAAATCCAAGAAATACCTCGAGAACGGTCCCTCGATGGTATCTGAATCCCAAACAAAAGAAGCTTTCACCTAATACTTCCCATCTCAAAATGCTTTGAAAGAAAAAACTTTGGTTTTCTGCAGCAAGACCTTACAATTAGTAGCAAGAAGTATGTCATCCACATATAGAACAAAAAGATAAACCTACTCCACTGAACTTTATGGTAACACACAATTTTCAACAAGCATTTGCCTCAAAATTTGCCTCAAAGCCAAACGAGACAATTACTTAGTTGAACTTAAAGTACCATTGACGAGAAGCTCGCTTGAGTCCATAAATGGATTTCTTTAATTTGCATACCAGATGTTTTGGATCTCCAATTACAAAATTTTCTGGTTGCACCATATATATTGTTTCATCAATGTTGCCATTGAGAAACGTAGTCTTAACATCTATTTGATGAAGCTCAAGATCAAGATTTGCAACTAAGTCCATGATTGTCCTAAAAGAATCCTTCGAAGAAACTGGAGAGAAGGTTTCTTTATAGTCAGTCCCTTCCTTTTGAGTAAAGCCTTTTGCTACAAGACGTGCGTTATATCTTTCCACATTACCTTGAGAATCCCTTTTGGTTTTAAATATCCATTTGCAACCAATGGGTTATTTGCAACCAATGGGTTTCTTTCCTTCAGGTAATTGAACAAGATCCCAAACTTGATTGTCTTGCATAGACTTATACTCTTCGTTCATTGCCTCAATTCACTTATGAGAGTCAGAACTCTGCATAGCATGATAAAAACTAACTGGATCATCATCTATCATGTCTACAGTATCCTCATGTTCCTGAAGAAACACTATATAATCATCTGGAATAGCACTTCTCACTTCTTCTCTCCCTAGTAGATCTCCTCAAAGGCATTTGAACAGACTCTAATTCTTGAGGTTGTTGAATTTGTTCTTAAGGAAGAATAGCATTGTCTGGAATTGGATCTTGAATAGTGACAGGAGCAACTGGAGTCTGTACGCTATCAGAAACAACAAAAGGAATGAGAACCGAATCATCCTTACTTGGTTCCTCTTTAAAGACAATGTTTCTTTCTTTATTTCTCCCTCCAAAATCAACATCCTCAAAAAATGTTGCAATTCTCGTTTCAAAAAAAAGTTCTGGAAGTAGGATTATAATGAAGATGATGAAGGGGGACATAAAACCTCCTAGCATTGTTCGCTCTTTGATTTAGCAGATTAAGACGATTTCATCGGAATGTTCAAATCTGCCGCATGCTTCGTAAAGCTAACTTTTGTGCTGATTCTTGGTAGGCAAATTTGTTCCTTCATGATCATATTGTTCGGTGGTTAATTCATTATTCTTATGGGACAATTAATCAAGATGGTGCAATAGTTAGTATTTTTCTCTTCCTATTGTATCAAAAAACCAAAAAAAAAAAAAAAAAAAAAAAGACTAATCATACTCCTAACCATATCCATAAGAGTCCTATTACGTCTCTCAGATACACCATTCATGCTGGGAGTACCAGGCATTGTATATTGAGGGACAATTCCACATTCCTGTAGGAAAAGCGAAAAGGTCCTGGACGTTGTTCGCCTGAACCGTCATATTTACCATAATATTCACCACCACGGTCAGATCGAACAGATTTAATCTTCTCTCCCAGTTGATTTTCAACTTCAGCTTTATAAGATTTAAACACGTCCAAAGACTCAGATTTTTCATGAATGAGATATAAGTAACCATAAAGAGAATAGTCATCAATGAATGATATAAAATATCTTTGGCCATTTCTAGCTGCCCATTTTATCTTTGGCCATTTCTAGCTGCAATATGGAATGGACCGCAAATATCTGTATGAATCAGTTCTAAAACATTGGATGACCGAATGGCACCTAGTCTCTTCTGTTTAGTCTGTTTTCCTTTAATACACTCAATACAAGAATCCAAACCTGTGTAATCAAGTGTATCTAAGATACCATCAGAAACAAGACGCTCAATCCTTGATTTGGATACATGACCCAAACGTCTATGCCAAAGTACAACTGAGTTATCAATATTCAATTTTCTTTTGGTACCTCTTGTAGTAACATGCAGGGATTCATGATAACTAGTATCAATGTCTAACATATATAGATTATCACATTCATTCAAGCAACCACAAGCAACCAAGTACCGAAAACTTTGAATTCATAGATAGTATTTTCTCTCACTCAAGTAAGTCCACTTATAATCCCATTCTACCCCAACCGGGTTTGGTTCAACTCGACTCGACTCGACTCGACTCTAAGACTCGACTCGGTAGGATGTCACAGTATCGTTTATAATTTATTTAAACATAATCTAAAATGTCCAATTGCCTCTACTTCAACCGGATCGCCATTTCCTACATAGACGTATCTTTCACCGTCAGTTGGCTTTCTGTAGTTGAGGCAGCCCTACAACGAAACACCTATATGAGCGGTAGCACCAGAATCCATCCAATAAGTGTTTTTAGGAGCTGAGCTGAAGTTAAACTTAACTTCACAACAGACTACAAACAAGACAAGGTACTTACCCCTCTTTGCAAGCCAATTAGCAAATTTAGGACAGTCCTTTCTCAAGTGATCCGTCTTTCCACAAAAGAAGCATTTTGGCACATAAGGCTTCTTTTGTACTGGATCTACAGCAGTAGCAACAGCAGGTTTCTCAATAGCCTTTTCAACAGTCTTTGCAGAAGGCCTCTTTCTTTTCTTGTTCTTGCCCTTCTCAGCTGAAGAAACAAAATGAGCACTCTCTCTTTTGTTAGAATTCATCTTTCCTCCTCATCAACACAATGAGAAATGAGCTCGTTAAGAGTCCATTTATTCGGCTGACAATTATAGGAAGTCCTAATTTTAGGAAGTCCTAATTTGTCCATACTGAGAAGGAAGAGAATTCATAACCAAATGGACTAAAAGGTCATCTGGTAAAGCCATCCCCAGCGACTTCAGTCTCTTTGCAATCTGAGACATGCTAAGAATATGCTCCCGAACACCACCATTGCCAGCAAACTTAGTTTTTCTTATCACTTCGGTTTCACTATAACCTTATGGAGCTATACAGATATCTTGCTTTATCATTGCATGAATCATACAGTATACTAAATAGAAATAAAGACCATCAAGGTAAACTGAAAGTATCGCGATATGTGTGCTTATATGTGCTATATGTGTTTACATGCTTATTTCTATATATGAGTGTTCCTTTTTATGTTGAGATATCCACTGAGCTTTATTTGCTCAGCGAGTTACCTGTTTAACTCGCAGGTTTTGAGACTGGTCCATAGAGAGTCCGCCTACAACTGCTGCAGTTCATCTGTAGAAGACTCAGTCTTCAGGGTAGCTACTCATTTGGATGTATATCTTTTGTCTATTTGTTTCATGGCATGTACAGGGCACACAGTTGGGCCCATTCCATTGTGTAACTAGTAACATGTTTTGTAAATATGCAGTACATTATTTATGTAAACAACATCAGCATGCTATTATGAATTCAGCATATCAGGTCATTAAGTCAACCAGTTTGTAACGTCTCGGCTCGATTTATTCGGGTTTATGGGTGGACCGGGAAGGGATGTTACACATAGTCCTGACAAATAATAAATCTTCCTTTGGGCCGATATATCATTGTCATGGAAAATAATCAACAATTATCACATACTTATTGCCAAACATGTGTTTAAAACTCAGCCAAATAGCAACCTTCCTTTAGGCCGATTAACTATCCGCAACGAATTCTAGTACACCTGTCTAATACTCTAAAATAAATCAATTCAAGGAATAGAGGTCACTTTGGTGACTTATTGATCGGTGACTTATTGATCAAATCAATTTATTTTAACAAATATTAAACACAATAGGGACTTAATCACTCCAAAATTTAATCTCAAGTCGACAAATTAATTCATTTAATTGTAATTAAAGCAAAACAATTGCAATTAAAGGAATTGATTGTCTAAATATTTAATAATCTAAAATTATTTAGCCCTAAAAAATAAAAAAAAATTATAATCTAGTCTTTAAGTCACTAAATTAGAGACTAAGTTATAAAATTGGACTAAATAAATTTGAATAAATAAAGTTCGGGGTTCTAATATAATTAAATATATGTCCACGGGTCTAGACGAAAAAATAAATAAATTTGAATAAATAAAGTTCGGGGGTCTAATTTAATGAAATATATGTCCATGGGTCTATACGAAAAAAAACAAAAAAATTAGGGGCCTAATATAAAAAAATAGAAAATTAGGGGCCTAATACGAAATTTTCTAGGGACCTAACCTTAATTTTCCATCCCTAACCTTAAGACCAAAACGATCAGAGAAGGAAAAGAACAGGTTCGCCGCCGACTCTCTCCACCTGCCGTTCCAGCCCCTTTCCGCCGCCAACACCACCAGTTCCAAAACCGACGGCAACCATGAAATAAACACAATCTTTGTTCAATAATTCCCTGAAATCGTCAATGGCGTTATACTCAAGCCAAAATTTCGATCAAAATTCACAAACCTATACTGGTTTTTTTTTTTAATTTTTAAACAAAATCTGGCCAGCAAAAAATAAAATACCACCATCGTGAAAATACCACCGACGTGAAAATCAGGGTCCAGTACATGATTGAATCAAAAGAAAACACAAAACACTAAATATCAAAACCTCTTACCTGTTCTTCGTATTCCCCAAGAGCAGTGAGAACAAATTTTTTTTTTTTTTTTTTTTTTATTAAACAAAACCCTCAATCCGTAAACCAGTAGGGAAAACAAATAAAAAAAAAAAACATACGAAAATCAATCTAAAATCTAGCAATTATGCACAAGGCCTCTGATACCACTTGTTAAAAATTAAATCTCAAAATGAATTCACCACAATAACCTAGATCGTGCAAACCACTAAGATTCAAACAATAGATTGGAATAAGAAAAGAGGTTGCGTACCTGACATCGTGTTCGTGTCGATCTTTGATGTGTAGAATTAGGTTTGCAGCCTTCCCAGAGAATTGAGAATCGATTTAGCGAAGCAGTAACGAAAGGAACGTAAAAACTGAATCGTATTCAACTCCTCTGGGGACCACGACCTTTATATAACCTGTAGCAATTAAGTACAATCCTATTTCGGTCCTTTAAACGAAAAAGAAAAATTATATAATGGTCTCTCACACTTAATATCTATTAATTAAGTTATAACCTCAATAGTCAATTTATTCACAATCAAGACCACATTTGGAAAGTTGACTTTCTTAGAATGCTGTGACGTATTTATTTTTACATATTAATATTAAGCCCACAATAGAAAATTAAATCCAACAGAAATGCGTAAAAATAATAAATAGCGATAGTGATCAATGATCCATGATGTGACCAATGTTGGCCGTGACGATTATTATGGCAGATGGTGATTAGTGGCTAGTGATAGTGGTTGCCATTGATTAATAAATTAAAAAAATATATTTATTTATAAGATTATAATATGTTTATTAATGTTTAGAAAATTTTTTCCTCCCTTAAAAATAAAAAGTCATTTTTCTTAAAAACTCATATAGAAAATATTTTCTATTAATTGATTTTCCTGAATACTCCAAATGTCAAAAAATTTAAAAAATATTTTTCAAGTAATTACTTTTAAAAAACAATCGTAGCCTTGATATTCCTTTTCACTTAAAACCTATTATTAGGTATTTACTTTTGCTACTACCAGCTTCTGGAAAATCAAAATAAACCTATTATTAGGTATTACATGTTTTCCATAGAAATAATGTGAATGCAAGACTTAATGTTAAAGGAAGACTTCTTTTTTGTTAGAAAAGTACACTTTTTTACAACAATAAGTCCATAAACCAAATAATACGATTGCTTGAGCTATACCACAAATAAAGTTTTACCTCAATCCCATTTTGTTTGCTTGTTATTTTTTTTTAGATATTTCAAAATATTTGCAAGGTTTTTAAATTTATACATGTAAATAATAAATTTATACATGTAAATAATTATTTTTTTTATGACAATCTTTATGATTCTTCATTAAATGAAAGACTTTTATTAATATCTAAATGAGTTAAGGATTAAAAAGAAAAAAAAAACTTTTGTATACTAAATTTTTAATATGCGTATTTTGTCAAATCATGTAAATAAAATGGAATGGAAGGAATATAATTTACGTTTGAAATGCACTAGAGTCGCCCAACAATTGACATCCAATGATGCAACGACTTGGATTACTGATGTCACGACCCAATTCCATGGGCCGGACCGGCACTAAGGCCCAGATAAGCTTAAGGCGCCCGAGGCCCGTAGTAAGCCTGAAACACTAAAAATTTACTATCTCAATATAATTTTAAACATTCAGCCCGCCCCCGAGGCCCGTAGTAAGCCTGAAATACTAAAATTTGCTATCTTAATATACATTTCAAATATTCAGCCCATATTACAAAAAAAAAATAAACCTCAAGATTTTATTTCATCTCATTTCTAATATAGGCTCACAGAATCGTTTCGTCTACGATAATACACAACTAAATGTAAGTAAATTCTATAACTGCGAAGTCACTAACTGTTTGATATACATAGTCTTTTATACATACAGTTACATAGTCAAATAATTATGGAACTAAGGAAAATTTCTTTAGTGCCCTGTGTCGAAGAAACGTAACCTAAATCGAATTAAAGAGGAACTTACTTCCTGAAAAATTAAACAAGACATGTGAGTTTTTCCTAAAGTAATAATTATTGCACAACACATACAGTCACACAAATGTGTAAACATATCAATCTAGTCATCCGACTAGTTATATGCTCACACAGTCAGTCACCTCCACGCAGCCAGTCACACAATGGCACATCAACCAGCACTACAGCAATCAATAACCATCTTCCATATAATCACATCACGTGGAAATTAGTCAGTGGAGTCACCGAAACCCCCGATGAGGTCCCGTCCCCCAACATGGCTCACCACTACATGTGCAACGGGAGCCTGATCCCCATACTGGCCGAGGGTCCGGTCTAAACCCTCACTTACCAGCCCTCTCATTGTTTTTCCATTCTCTCTTTTCTTTTTTCATACCAACAGGCAGGGCAACCCGGTGGTCTCCAATGCCAATCTAGATCATCAAGCGCTCACAACAGGAGGCCACCTGCGGGACATGCGATCAAAAATCTAGATTGTCGGTGCGCAACGACGAGAAGCCAACCACGTGGTTAACGTAACGGTAACGGTAGGTGCACACGGGGGCGCCGAAATCTGAGCCCATTTACCCGCCGGCTAACAGCAACAGAATCAGGATCCATAATAACAGAATCAGAATATACAGAAATCAGAATCAAGGATCCGTAATAACAAGAAACAAGTCTCAACAAAACCCATGGTGACTCCACTTCCAATCCCAACTCCACACAAACAAAGCATAGCAATTTCACAACACATTAATCAGACATTGCAATTAAATGCAGAACATATTGGATCAGTTTGAACAATCGTTAATGCAATGCATTCATTAGTCATCCATTCTAAATGCAAATAAATAAATAAATAGTAATATTAACATAAAATAAAATAAATGATAATAGATTGACAATAAATAAATAATTGAATAATTCCAACGAATAATAATGAAAATAAATAAATAATTAGAACACTCTATTTAATATTTATTTAGTTATAGAATTAATCTAAATAAATAAACTTATTAATTATGGTTATTACTTAAAAAACTATCTAAGTTCTAATTGAAATTTTCGGCAAGCCCTCTCCTAAAATTGGACTATCCACCTGTTTAAAATATCACAATATTATTAATATATTTATCAAATCAAATACAACCAGGCCTGCCGTCGGGCAATCAATCAATTTTTAAAATCCCATCCGCTCCTTCCAAAACAACAAATATCACACTCAACCATTTATTTACATATAATCATGTTCCAAATGATAATGACGAATCACTTTATTTACTCATATAATTATAACAGCTCTATAGCCTAAATTACAAACTAGCTTCTATAGCTAATTACCAAACAAGTGAAAGCTTTAATACATATATAGTCGAATAAAACTTATATCATTAAGTTAATTTCAATTACTTTCATTTTATAGTTTCGTAGTGTCTAACTATTATAGTACTCTTTATCAAGATTTCATTTCTTCATTCTTGCTTAAAGATAATAACCACATATTTATACTTTTGTTAAATTTATATTAACCAATAAAAACGAATGCTTCTATTAAATTAAAATCTAAAGAATAAATCTACTAGAGATTTAACTTACTAAAAATATACCGATTAACTATTCCTAGCAAGAATTAAACCTACTATTTCGAATATTTCCATTTATCTTTTGCTTTTGGATTCATAACAATCATTCTGAATGTTTCGCATTAATAAGTTCAAAATTAAATATATTTACCTATCAAGGTTCTCTAACAAGAATCACAATAATTTTAACTAGGCCTATTTCAGCATAAAATTAAAACTCCTCTTATCCCAATTCATGTCAATTTCCATGTTTAGAAAACATTAAAATCCATATAAAGCTATAAAATTCAAACAAGACAAATAATCACAATCAAATTCAGACCCAAATCAAACTGACTTAAGCCATTTTCTAATAAAATTATGGGACGGCCATTGACTTAAGCCATTTTCTAATAGAATTAAGCATTACTTCAGCTTTGATTACTAAAGATTACTATTAACTAATATATTGAAGCTTAATAACTAAAAGATCCACAAGGAGATAGATTCCTATCTTAAACATTACTTTTGTGTAACTAATTCATTTAACTAATTCATTCTTAGGTATTATTCATGTAATTATTTAGCTAATATCCTTGATTAACTAATGTTAAGGCATAATATCCTTAATTAACCAATTTTCTACAGTCTTATACTTTCTAAGCCTAATTATAAATTCAAGTCAAACAATAGTTTGAATATCAATCAATGTCAGATTACAAATCTAATAATATAGTCATACTCTGCGGGTTGAGTGCAAAATTCTACCTATTTAGCACTTTCTGGTCACCGGAAACATCCACCATCGCCACAGGCCACGGTGGCCGGACGGCCAGCAGGCCTGAGATCAAACAACAATATACTGAAAATAAAGAATGCTTCAGTAATGCTTCTGTAAAAGTTCGATTTTTGAGATTTCAATATCTACAAAAATCATGGCAATTAGTTACTAAAAAAACACCAAATTTTATCAATTGACAAACCAATCTTCAAATCATCTCAAATGGCTCAATTCAAAAATTCAGTTTGTCCATTATTATTTATCTAGAAAGAAATAACAAGAGAGGCATTTTGGACGCACCCTTACTAACGGGATCGCAAGAAAACGATGAAAGGTCGCCGGAAATCGGAGCACAGGGACGCCGATCCTGGCGGTGAGCGAACTGCGACTTCTGCCATCGCCGGCTACGCGCCTCTGCCAGAGGAGAGAGGAGGAGGCTTGGAGCAAATCCTGCGGTGGTGGACGCGATCGGCGAGGTGGGCGCTGGTTTCTGGTGGGTCGAAAAGCGAAGAGGAGGAGAGGCCAAGTGAGGTCACCCGCCGAGCGCCGAAGAAGGAGAAAGAGGAGAAAAAAAAAAAGAAAAAGAAAGAAACGTGTTTCTATGCAAATTCTAGGCCATTCCGGTTTCGATTCAAACTGTGTGGGTCTGTTTCAACGATTTGGCTTGATTTTGCGTCGGGTTGCAGGTTTTTTCACATTGGTTTTCAGGCTATTGCGCGGTGGTTTTCCAAATATCAATTTGATTTCCGGGTCCGGTTCCATTATTTCGATTGTTTTAGTTAAAGGTTCGTAAACTTTTTCTCCGTTTAACTCAATAAATATATAATAATAAATATAATATTAATAGTTAACAATAATTTGAATTTTTTAAAGGATAATGTAATTTATATATAACTATTCATAATAGGTTAAATTACGGGTTTCGTATTATTTTCTTCAAAAAATCTTAATCTGTTTAACGATTCAAAAAATTTCGACATTTTTATTTGGGCTTTGGGGCGCCTACTCGTAAAACTTTGGGCTCAAATTGAATCGCTACGGTAAAACTTTGGGCTCAAATTAGAATCGCTCGATCTTACCAACCCATACTATCAAAAATTCAGATTTTTGATTTAATAAAAATTTCAAAGTTTTGAAAATAAAAAATTCGGGATATTTCAACTGATCGCATTGAATGTAATATTTATAAAATTGTTTAATAAATTTATAGTTTTAAAATCATCCATTTTAATTTTTGATTTATCAAAATGAAAAGTCAAAATGATTTTGTTTGATTATTTTTTTTAATTATATTTGATTAGATCAAATGAGCACATAACCCTGGCACGATGCGCCGGTTAATTATTAATGTAATTTAAAGTTGTGTCTTGATATAATAGAATTTGACATTTTGTAATAAAAGTTTATGTATGGTACTTCATATTTGTTGACTTCATATATAATAATTTAACTTATAAACAATATTATAAGTATAATAATTTAACTTCATATACAAGATTGACCAAAATATACATATAATTATATAATAAACCATAATATTATATGTGCAGTTTGATGATGCTACTTCTAGTAGAGTTTTATCAAAATATTTGTTATCACACAAATATATAGATTTTCAATCAAATAAGGTTAAAAATTCATATATGTTTGTTTTTGTCTTAGTTAGTGCAACTTTATTTTAAATTTTTCAACAATACATAAATTTTTCAACAATACAATTATTGTCAACCTATACCTATAATAATTTTAAAATATTTTTAAAAAAAATAAATATAAAAATTAATAAAATTATTAATGAAATTAATTTCATCATTAATTTATTATTTAAGTAATCACCAAAGGTAATTTATATTTGTGATTAGTTGAAAATAAATATATGAAATACTATATACAATAAGTTACATTTATACTAGATAAAATTTAATATTTTATCCATTTATAAAGTTTTTAAATGTGAATATATGCAAAATAAGTTTTTTTTTTTTAATGTGAATCTATTTGATATATAATATTTCTTAAATGAAAATGGGCAATTTGTATAAATTAAACTAAAACTAATTTTTATTAATTTATCTACATTATGATCTCTACATTATGAGAGAAGATATATGCATTTATTGATTAATTAGGTCTAATAAATGAAAAAGTATGGAAATAAATCAAATTAATGAAAAATTTTACCCATTAATATTTTTGTATATAAATCAATGGTACATCAATTTTATATATACAAAATTAACTATTCAAATTTTTTATAATTATGTTTTTTTTTAAAAAAAAATGCAATGAAAAACTCATACTAAGTTTTGCTTATATAAATTAAAAAAATTAATTTAAGAAATTTTAAATGAATAATTATTTAAGTTATGGCAAGAATGTATTAAAGAATAATAAAAGGGTTAAGCGAAAAGGTAAATAAAATAATATAAGAAGAATAGTAAAAATTTTATATTTTAAAATTTTATTGTTAAATTTTAAAATTTTATTGTTAAATATAAGAAGATATGCATAAAATAATAAATCGTTATAGTCACCTATAACTAGTAGTGATGGTCGATGCTAGCTAGTGGCAATGGTAGTGGCCGATGACTGGTGGTGGTAATTACCGTTGATTAATAAATTAAAAAAAAGATTATAATAAGTTTACCAATATACGAAAAATGTTTTCCACTCTTAAAAATGAAATGTTATTTTTCTTAAAATGATAATTTTCCGTTGATGAAGAAACTATTTTTTGTTGACTGATTTTCCTGAGTAGGCCAAATATTGAAAAATTTGAAAAATATTTTTTATACAAATTATATCTCGAAAAACAAATAGAGCCTCGATATTCCTTTTAGAGCCTCGATATTCCTTTTCATTTAAGACATATTAGATATTTATTTTTTGCTACTACAGCTTCTGAAAAATTGAAATAAATAAATAAATAAAAGGCATTCTTCTGGCTCAATAGATAATGCTTGCTTATCATTTAATTTTCATAAGTCTAAAGTTGATTTAAAATATAAAATTATATTTCAACTTATTAACAGTAATCTTTATGCTTGATTAAAGAAATATTTTGTACTTAAAAAGGAATCAAGTGGAAGATTTACATAATATTATTCAACTAGCGCACACTCTAGGGTTCCTCTCTTCCTCTTTCCTCTCTAATCTATTTAATCCTAATTTTTATTTGGAGCTGCTGCTGTTAATCAACGGTAGCCCCATACTTAGGCACCCATACTTAGGCATTTAGAGAGTTATATGTTTTTCTATAGAAACAATGTGAATGGAAGACTTAAAATTAAAGAAAAAATTATTTGTTATTATGACAACTATGAGTCAAGTAAACCAAATAATACTTTTGCTTGACTTATATCAACAATTGACATCACGACCACTTAAATACCGACTGCATTGGCAGTCATGGTCAATCAAGTGGTGGCCTGTTTGATATTCTTACTTATGTGAGGATTAGAAAATCTCGAGTTTGAGTCCTCTTGACTACAATTGTTTTTACCAATATCGTGAGTCAAGGGTAGGACTACACCTAGTTGTGTAGCTCGCAATGTTATTTCGGCTCATAAAAGTTTCTAATGAATTGAAAAAAATACTGATTGCATTTAAAATTGAATATAAAATTATTTAATAAATTTATAATTTTAGAATCATCCATTTTTAATTTTTTACTTATCAAAATGAAAAGTAAAACTTATCAAAATGAAAAGTAGAATTAATTTGGTAATTTTCAATAAAAAAATTGAAAGTAAATACTATTGAATTTGTTTATACTTTCACCTTGATTAATTGAAATGGAAATAAAATTTAATTTACCCATTGAACTTGGTAGCAATATAAAATTCGCTAATTTACTCAAAAATTAACTTTTTGTACAATTTACACCTTAAATTTGTACAAAAAGAAATAAAAAGATCATTTTTTTGAAAAAAATAATATTTTATATTTTTTAAAATTTAAAAATTAGTAAAGAAAAAATATTTAAAAATATAACAATGATTATATAAAGTTACATTATTTTATGTTTGATTTAGAAAATAATGAAACAAAATATTTGATATATAAAAATTAAAATATTTGATTATAAAATATTTATTATTATTTGTTTGGTTATTTTTTTAATTATATACGATCTAGATCAAATATTTAATTATTTTTAATTATATTTGATTTATATAAAATAATTTATTTTTAGATAAAAAATCGCGCATTGTATTTTGTGGTGTAAGTTTAGAGGGTAAAAATGTAAAAAAAAATTAATTTTTCAACAAATTATATATTGCTCTGAAGCACTTCTAAATAAATATTTGAAATTTCAACAAGCACTAGAATAGAAGATTCAAATTAATTAAGCCCTTGTGATTTCTTTTGATTAAAAAAGTATATAAATTTTTTAACTCACAGTCACAACTCTATTAAAATTCTGTTCTTTTTTTTTTTTTTTCCATCAAAGCACAATTTCAAATCCATCAACTAAATATATGTTACCTTAAAAAAAATACTTGAACTTCAATTCTTTTTTAGTTTTTAATTAACCAAAAGAAATGAAGTTTAATCTCTTTTATTATTTGAATGGATTTTTTTATTGGTATCTCACTTAAAGAGAAGAGTGTTGAACCATTCATCCATACACTCGTTGGTTATTATTTAAGTTAACTTTATTTTTAATTCTCTTCTACAAAAAACAATACACCAGAAGTTATAGTAAGGGGTTAACGTGACACATTTTGGAAGACCTTTTCTGCAAACGATTATCTTTATAACGAATGTTAAATTATGTAATTTTATGGTTGTAATGGGTTGGCTGAGCTCGAATTTTGAGAGGAAATATTTTTTTTCTAAAAAAAAAAAAATCAAGAACTAACGAGAATAGAATTTCAAAATGGAGGCCTCTTTTTTTTCTAAAAAAAAAAAAATCAAGAACTAACGAGAATAGAATTTCAAAATGGAGGCCTCTCATTGATTTCTCAAATTTTAATTTTTTTTTAATTTATAAAGTATATAAAAAAAATTTAGAATGGTTAAATTTTAGGAGTCAAAAAAGAGTTTTTATAGAATGGTTAATTTAACTTTTTGTAATTTTTTTAATTAAAATATAAAAATGTAATTGGATGGATGGAGGAAACTTCACTGAAGGATTCTCCAACATGCATTTACTTTGCAACACATTTTTTCACGTCATGGACCATTTTGCTACTTCTCTCTGTATATAACAAGCTAGAGCGAGTTGAAGATAAGTATTAAAAATGGATATAATTAAGAGGTATTGTTGGATATTAGTGATTTTATTATTGTTAAAAGAGAGTTGTGATGGCTGTTTAGAGGAAGAAAGAGTTGCACTCTTGCAAATAACGTCTTCCTTCAATTCTTCTTTGTTTGATTATTCTTGGAGGAGAGATAGTGTTGCCTGTTGTAATTGGGAAGGCATTGAGTGCGATGAAATTACTGGTCGAGTTACAAAACTCGACCTTTCATTCAAGAGGAATTTTTCTTCACAGAATGATTTTTACTTAAATGCCTCTTTGTTTCTTCCATTCCAACAATTGAAGTATCTTGATTTGGGATATAATCGATTTAACAATAGTATCTTATCATCGCTGGGCGGTCTTTCATCTTTGAAATACTTAATTCTATTTTGCAATAGATTGGAAGGAATAATTAATATGCCAGGTGATAACTTCACTTTTTTTTTTTTTTTTCCATTTTGCCTCAAACTATTAACCAGGGTGTGATCAACTTCACTTTTTTTTTTTTTGTTTTTTTTTTTCCATTTTGCCTTTCAAAACTATGTCAACAAGTAGGCATCGCAGAATCATAGGCTTAATTGTATTGAATTTGAAGGACTTATTCAACTTTTGTTTTCGTACTCGAAACTGTATTAAAAATATTTATGCTACACTGCGTAGTGGTTGAGAAGGTGCAGAATTAAATAATTTTGATAGAATTGGATATATGAGTGGCAATGAAAACTGCAAAGGCTGTCACTCCTTACACATGGGTATACAATCGATATTATTTGTTTAGTCCTTCTTATTTGACTGCTAAATATTCTAACAGTCTTTGATCGTCGGTCTTAATTAACAACTTTCTAAGTGAATAGTAGTTTATTTCATTCTTCAAAATGCTTATTAATAAATTCTCTTGAGGAGAAATTTAAATTTGGTGATTTCAATTTGAAATCTAATAGGGTCCTATAATTCGTCTACTAATATTGGTGTTAGGTAATCAGCTCTGATACCGCAGTTTGTTTTGGCCATCGAGCATCTGATCCACTTGACTTCCGTTGGGCCCTTTCAACCAATTAAGAGAAAATTAACACGCAGGTGGGAATAATCAAAAACATTGTGACACACCATAAAATTTACGAAGTGGTGTCACCCATCAAACAGGTTTAGGGCTACGTGCCACCGGGACAGTCTAGACTCCGAATCATTGCTCTTCCACTATAATATAGTGAATAGTAGGCGCGAGTGGTGAAGTGGCAGGTACAGCCAAAGAGCAGTAATACAAAAATAGTAGCAGACTCAGAGTAACCCTTCCAAATCTGTTTAGGGCTACGTCCACGGGGATAAACTGCAGAATCGAATTCTCTTCCCACTAGTTAAAAATACCGTAAGGGTAACAGCAAAGAGAGTAAATACAGAAAATGTAGTAGGAAAAATAGTGGCACTCAAAGTGTTTCCCAAAAACACCCTAAAATAATTTTCTCACTATTTTTCTCCCTCTAGTTTTAGGAAAACCTTCCTAAAACTAGATAACTAACTCTCTCTACATTTTTCCTTCGTCTTTCTGCTGTGTGTTGTGTTGAGGTGCATTTGCCTCTATTTATAGGCGAGGATACGAGAGAGGTAATACAAGAGAGGTAACAAGCTCTGATACCACTTGTTAGGAATCAGCTCTGATACCACTTGTTAGGAATCAGCTTTGATACCACTTGTTGGAAAAAAATTACGCAAAATCCCTAATAAAAAAATTTACGCAAAAATTCCCCTATAAGTCAGATTTATGAGGGAACAAAAAAATAAATACAACCGATTGATATAACGGAGTTCGGCCAATTTGCCTACTCCTGGACTGCCAGAAAGATCTTTTATAAGAGAAAAAATAAATAGATAGTTGGTATTCATCAATCATCACAAAACTCTCTAATTCAAGAAACCGCGAAAAAATTAAACTTAATTTTCTTCCTTGAAATAATCACTCATCTCTAATTTTCTCAGTCTCACAATTGTTCTCCTCAACAATTGCCTCTCACCCTCTCTTGTCTTGTTGGTGTCACTCTCTCTGTCTTGTTGGTGTATTGAACAGAGAGAGGAAGATGAGAGAGCCTTGTATAACTCATTCACGGCTCTCCATCTTTGTCAAAGTTGCTTGCCAACTTTCACCTTTTTTTTTTTTCTTTTCATCACGTGTGTGAGTACACCACAACCTAACTTTGACATTTGGAAGAGTTGCACCTGGATTATTCTATTATTGTGGATGAAAACTTTCTTCAAAGCCTTGGAGCAATGATGCCTTCTGTTGAGCTTTTGTCTTTAAGCTGGCTGAATGGATCCGTACCTACTAGAGGTAATTAAATTAACTACACTTCAAGGAAAAAGAAAACAAAAGATGTCTCTCTTAAAATGTCAGATTAAAAAAAAAAAAAAAGAGCTTATATCAGTAAAAAGAATCTCTCAAATTTAAAATTATCAAAAAAATTCAAAAAATTCCAATATATTTTCACACACTCCTTTTTGAATTTTTATAGGTTTACTTAATTTCAAAAATTTGGAGTATTTGGACTTGAGGTATTCTGCTATCAACAATAGCTTTGGTCTACAAGACATTGGAATGATGAGGCATCTTAAAACTTTATTATTACGTGGTTGTGGAATTACTGGACCCATACCTACTGATCAAGGTATGTTCAACAATCTCTGGCTCTCCCTTGTATCATCTCTTTCAATAAATTAGAATTGTAACTAACCAAAGGTTTTTTTTTTCTTTTTTGTTGCAAAATTTCAAATATTCAGCCTATTCAGCGATCTTTGCAATTGAAGTTTTCTGCAAGGCTAGATACTAAGTGGCAATTATCTCAATGGTAGTGTTGCCATGCTGTTAGCAAATTCTGGAACATCCTCAAAATTCTTCTCTCTCTTACCTAATAACTTTATTGGAGACATTGCTTATCTCCTCCTTAGGAGATTACTATTCTATGGAATATCTAAGTCTCCTTTGATAATCTCTTCCAATCCCAATCTGCAACTTCTCTCATCTTTTCACTAATTCAAATCTCAATTTTTTAATTGTCACAGAACAATAATATCGGCCATAACAGAAGGCTCAAATTTCCACTCCAAAGTTTTCAGTTAGAGACCTCCTGTTTGTCTGGCCATGGAATATGCGTAGTGGAGAACATTCCCAAGCTTCCTCTATCCATCAGTACCAAGTTCCTCTATCATCAGTATAATCTGCGATATGTTGATATATCAAACAATAAAATAAGAGGAGAGTTTCCATTCTGGTTATTAGGCAACAACACAAAACTAATGGATCTTAATTTGGCCAACAATTCTCTTTTAGGGTCATTCCAGTTACCTATTCATTCTCCTCTGAATTTGTCATTCTTGGATATTTCTGACAATAGTCTGTATGGATCCATCCCAAAAAAAATTGGAATACATTTGTCAAGATTGATGGATTTAAACATGAGGGGAAATGGTTTGAATGGGAATATTCCCCCTTCATTTGGAAATAGGAAATGGTTTGAATGGGAATATTCCCCCTTCATTTGGAAATATGAGCTTTTTGGAAAGTTTGAACTTATCTGACAATAGATTGTCAGGAAGTATACTTGAGAAATTGACCGTAGGTTGTATCTCATTATATCATCTCAAACTTTTAAAGAACACTTTGCAAGGATCTTTGAGTGATGTATTTAATGGTGACTCTTCATTATTTATGTTAGATCTTAGCCACAATAACTTAATAGGAAAAATTCCAATGAGGATTGCCAACAATTCTAGGTTGAGGTACATTCAGTTAAGTAGTAATCATTTGGAGGGTGGAATTCCAACTCAATTATGCAACTTGTATAACTTAAGCTTGATTGATCTCTCTCATAATAATCTTTCTGGTCATATTCTCCCTTGTCTGAGGCTTACTAGTGATTGGTCTAAACGACATGAATTTCCAATTGACTTACAACCTTTAGAGTTTACAAACAAGAATGCATTATTCTTATCAACCAAGAACACTCCAATATTTCTCGGGAATTGATCTTTCTTGTAATAATTTTTCTAGAGAGATTCCATTTGAAATTGGAGATCTTGATACAATTCAAATGTTAAATCTATCACACAATAGTTTGACTGGATCAATTCCACAAACATTTTCAAATTTGAGGCAAATCGAGAGCTTAGATCTTTCTTACAACAATTTGGAGGGGGAAATTCCTTCTCAAATTACTCGATTATATTCTTTAGAAGTTTTCAGTGTAGCACACAATAACTTATCTGGTAAGACACCTATAAGAGTTGCACAATTTGGAACATTTGATGAAGGCAGCTATGAGGGAAATCCTTTCCTCTGTGGATTGCCACCGCCAAAAGCTTGCAATGCAGTAATACCTTCATCACGAATACCCATAAATTCAATTGTTGACAATAGTGGCTTCATCGACATGGATATTTTCTATGTGAGCTTTGTGGTATCTTACATCATAGTTTTGTTGGGAATAATTGCAGTTTTATATATAAATCCATATTGGCGACAAGCTCCAATAATTGGCCGACAAGCTTGGGTTTTACTAATGTAAATTGATATCCACCAATTGTTATTCCTTCTTGTTTGAACAATATTCCTTAGCTTATTTAAGTTGAGTTTCTTACATGTCTATCGGTTTCATAATTCATTAGTGTACGCCTTAATGAAATAAATGAATGGGTATAATGAAATGTAAGGTAAATTATAAATTTAAATTGCATTTTTTTTAGAATAACAAATTTAAACTATGTTTCTTTATTTTCTTTTAAACATATTAGAGAGGTAAATTGATTTTGCAAAAATAAAACTTATATTTTAAATATGACTAGTATTTAAAAATGTGTGGTGCATGTTTATAAGTAATCATTATTAATTTAATAATTTTTTTACAATTTTTATTATTTACCAAGAATTATGTTCATTATTATTTTAATTTTTTTAAAAATAAATTTAATATAATAATTAATAACAAATAACATTGATAATATATAATAATATTAATATTAAATAAAATTTAAATAAAATTAAGCAATAACAAATAACAATTGATAATATATAATAAGTATTAATATTAAATAAAATTAATATATCTTAACAATGATGATAATAAATAAATCCGGATGAATGTTTGGGTACATTGATACCCGAAATCCTTTAATAATGACAAGTGTGTATTATATATATATATATTATATATATATATACTATTATATTAGTAATATATATATTACTATATATATATATATATATAAACTTCATACAGCAGCGACATTGGATTATGCATAAATTTTTAATTAGGCCTATACTCACAGCTCTTCCATCAGCCTACATCTCTTAAATTCAAAATAACGTTATGAGTCATTACTGTTTGGTATCTGCTTATGGTCTACATCATTAATGCTATAACATCAGAATTGCAGTCTGTAAACCAACTCGATACGTGATAATTCTCTGAGCTTCCACCTATAGTGCGTCTTCTATCCCGATCGAGTATGATAATTACCATCTAAATCATCAGTGGAGGATATCAAAAAGCTTAAATAAATATTTTTTGTCGAATCTATAAATTTAGTATGATATTTTTATTCAATTCCAATATTTCTCTTCCTTAGTGGTCGACCACTTTTATATAAAAACTCCCTTTCATTCCCCAAACTTTAATTGGGCCAATATTTCATCCTCAAAAAAATCATCAATCAGCATGTCTACGCTAGAAAATCGAAAATGGATATCACCGCAATCCCAATTTGATTTTCTAACATAAGTACGTATGATCACAAGTAGGCAACTACCCTATAAAAATACATAGTAGAATACCTAAATTGGCCTTCTTAAATTAAAAACTCTCCATCTTTTTTTGGATACATAGGAGGCTCAATGGACCGAAATAATATTGTGAGCTACACAGCAGGGGGCAAAAAAAATTCTCCATTTAATTTTACTACAAAGTCAATGCTAATTTTATCTCGTATTAAAGGGAAAATAATAAACTTATTTTACTACAAAGTCAATGCTAATTATGCTATTTCATCTCCCTGCTCACTTCTTTTTTTTTTTTTTTATGATTTTATAATTCAAATACCCTCTTAGCACTCATAATTCTCTCTGCTTTTCTAAGGGTGGATTTTAATCAAACACTTGATGGGCAGAAAATTATAAAAATCCAAATTCCAAAAATCTCTTTTTAAACATTCTTTTGTGGTCTTCTGATTGAGTTGGAAAGACCCTTAAGAGGAATCATATCACTGCTATTACATTTTGGTAAGTATTAAACTGTCAATCTTGATTTAAAAAGGAAACATGTAAAACAAAAGAAATATAAGAGATAAATGTAAAATTTAAACCTAAATGCAAATTCTTTTTGATTTATTTAATATAGTTTTAAAACTTTTTTTTTTATATAAATCAAAATTTTCTTTTAACCGGAGAAGGTGTCTAGTTACATGTTCTTTTAATTTATTTTTTAATTTATTTAAATTTGGTAGAAAATGCAAACTTAACGGAAAAAGCTAAATTTTTGATGGAAGGAAGTGCACAATGGTAAAAAATATAGGGATAAAGTAGTATATTAAAAAAAAAGAGAAAAATAATTAACATAAGATCCGTATAAGCAAAAAATAATTAACATTAAGCATTAAGCATCTCCTTTCAGGAACTAAAGAATAAGTACAGACTACTAGAAATAATTAACAGCCAAAAGTTTGGCCAACATACAAACTGGAAATAAATATATTCCCTCCGTTTATTTTATTACTTTGTTATTCTTTTTTAGATGTTTCATAATGTTTGTAAGGTTTTTAAATTTAAACATGTAAATAATTATTTTTTTCATAATAACTTTTATAATTATTTATCAAATGAAAGAATTTTATTAATATTTTAATGAGTTAATAATATTTTAATGAGTTAAGGGTAAAAAATTATAAAATAATTTTTATTAATTAAATTCTTAATATAAGTGTTTTGTGAAACCATGCAAACGAAATGGTGCGGAGGGAGTAAATGTTTGATGAGTGAAATTAAATACATGAGCTACCTGTCCACATCAAACGTTTAGGTCAGTGATTTGCTAGAAAATTTTAAACCAATTGGAATGAACTCTAGTGACTCATTTGAATGAAATTAAATTAGAAATAATCTGAAATTTTTAATAAATCTCAATACATTTTTCCGCTAAATTCTGATTGAAATGATTAAATTTATGTAATTAATTATATTTATAAAAAATTTAGAAAAAATAAAATAAAATTGAAAAAAATGTGTATAAAGTCAATTACCAACATCTACTGGTCCATTTAAAAAAAATCTTAGAGATGATAAAAAGAAAAAGAAAAAGAAAAAAGATGTTTCATATTAATAAGAAAATTAAAGAATTCTAAAAATTCTTCGAAATATAAAAAATATAAAAAAAAATGATAAGACTGTGACTCCCACTCTGCAGTATCAACTATCAAGAGACTATAGAATGAAAATTATTGGCTCACCAAAATTCTTACCACCAGTATGAGCTAAGGCCTCAATCAATGGCACACGATGAAGAATTATTGAGCAAGGCATATGGCAACTCCACAATTAGCTTTCCCATGTCCTCAGTAAGACAGCTGAATACTCTCCTATCAATACATGTAGAAATTTAACTTCCAATTCACTATATCAATGAAATTTAAATCCATCATTTACGTAAAAATTAAATAATTCCATTATTGTATCTCATTATTATGTATACATGAATACATTCCATTATTGATATCTCGTATCTATGTATACATGCCCAGTTTACGAAAAAATGACACCAGAACAATTAATAACCATTAGCTAAATAGGCCATCATAAGTGAGCAATCATCTTTAAAGAGACTCAAAACTAAACAATTTGACCCAAAATCATAATTTTATCCACCTTAATAACAATGTAACGAGATATAAATTTCTTGTACTTTTCGGTTTCAAGAACAATGAATTATGAATATGATTTTAATTTTTCTTAATCAGGAAATGACAATGAATTATGAATATGATTTTATTTTTCTTTAATTCAGAAATCGAAAAGAACAAAGCAATCATGAAATCACAGACACAAGAGAACTATGGGAGACTCACTAACAGAATTCAACAACTATCACCATAATGAAAATCGAGTTTAAACATCACCCAGCAACAAAATAAATTCATTTATTTTGTGAAAAGAACACAAACCCCAAGTATATCAACATCAGTAAGGTTCATTTAATCGAAGAGAAAGTCATTTGTCTCATATTTGGTCGCTTATTGGCATCTAAATCTATACATCAAAGACAAACCAGCAAGGTTCGTTTGAAAGCTCTTGGAAAAGACATCATAAGATCCGTTTCTAAGCTTATAATTAAATCCGTCTCTAATTCGTTTCTAAATCTGTTGCTATTTACCTGTTTATCTATCTGGCTCCAAACATTACCATATTTCCACATTTATAAATATTCTAATCTTGTCATATTTCTAATAAAATTAATTTAAAATTAAATAAAGAAAGTTAACATAATATTGACAACAGAAATTGTCTCAAATAGAAATAACAATATGTCTTAAACGTACTATTAAATATGTTAATACAAAGCGAGTAAAGTCAACTTAGATGATATCATCACCCTAAATACCAGCGTGAGTATCTGAAGAAGAGTGCGATCCAGGATGCTCTGAAGTATGAACTGGAGGAGCCATACGTGTCAAATGATTGCAAACAAGCTCTGCAACTTCTTGTTGTAACTGCTGCTGCAACTTTTCTTGTCAAATGATGGCAAACAAGGCCTCTGCAACTTCTTGCTCTGTAACTGCTGTGCTGCAACTTTCTCTTTGCATAATTTGTTGTTGCTGTTAGAACCTCCTTTTGATTCAGCATCTCCAACTCTTTCTTCGATTACTCTAATATCTCTTAATTCGAGCATCATAATTTTCACCTCGAGCATCAATATTTTCACCAGCTTGTTCTTGAAGGCGAGATGTAGCAGAAGAGCTAGAGGTGCTGGAATGACCAAAGAAAAGTGATGCCTACGAACTGAGACTATACACTTGCTATTTCTTGATTCCACCAACTTGTTGTAGATATATCTGAGTAGCATCAACTGGGCATGGTTCACTGGACCCCTCTTCAGCTTGAGATTCAATTTCAACTCTAGATACAACAGCCACCTGAAAGTAATGATAAAATATATAATGATCAGTACTTGTACTTCCATTATTGAAATATAAGCAAAATAATTATAATTTTGGCCGTGTCAACTTACAAATGTTTTCTTGGCGATTCCTAGTAATAGGGTCTGAATACTGGTTGTTTATATATATATAATAAAAAAAAAAACTATTCCTATGACTATAAATTTTATTAGAATAAATAATAGAAAATCCAAGAGAAACCTCCTTAATTCTCATCAAATTAGACAAAAATAACCGCAAAAATAACCGAAGCAGGTCTAGAGATTTTCTATGAATTGAATCGAACTCAACTTAAAACTAGCAATGAACCAAATTGCTTAAAAGTCTATCAGAAACTGTTGGTCTGTTTGGCTAAAACTATTGGTGCCTATATATCCCAAAGCAGTCCTATCTACTTGGCTTCTTATATTGACAAACGGCTTGAGCAACAACGTTTCCACTGAAAAAGCTAGACATTTTCCGCGTATGCCCTCGGTTGGAAAAGATAACTTTATTCTTATATTTATTTTATTCTTTCTTACTCTCCATTTCTAACGTTGTGAATCTTAGAGCCTCACAAAATATACTCATAAAATAGAATCTATATCAGAGGAAGTACTCATAAACTAGAATCTATTCAGAGAAGATTTTTATGCGTAAAGGCCTTGACGGTGAAAAGCCTCTAAACTGGATAGCGTGGATGTTGTAACTAGGGAGAAAAAGCATTATGGGTTAGATATTCAGGTGTTCAAAAATAAGAACACAACCCTTTGGAAACATATTTTGATTTCCATGTATGGGCAAGAGGCTTCCTTAAAACCAATTGTGCAATTCTCAACCTAGAGACGACCTCCAATGTAACATCCTGATTTTCATAACATGTTATTTTCATATATTTCAGTATTTTTAGAGTCTAATTACGCATTAACATGATTTATTATAAATTATGGATGATTTATGATCATTTAGGTGAATTATAATGTCATAGGGGCATTTTCATAATTTGTCATGTTATTAGACCGTGTTTTGGTAATATAGTGTATTTTATGTTAGACAGTCATATATTAAGACAGTCATATATTATATCATGCATATGTGTAATGTTAAATTCTAGCATTTAGATTGAAAAAGACCAATTAAATCTCAACCTTTTTTAATGAGAAAAACAAAAGTTAAAAGACAAACAAAAGTCACATGCCACTACAAAATAAAAATACAGTCTCACATCTTATCCTTAAATAATTCCATTATTGTATCTCATTGTTATGTATACATGCCAGTTAGTAAAAGACACCATAATGAAAATCGAGTTTAAACATCACCGAGCAACAAAATAAATTCATTTATTTTGTGAAAAGAACACAAACCCCAGGTATATCAACATCAGTAAGGTTCGTTTAATCGAAGAGGAAAGTCATTTGCCTCCAACCTTTCGTCGCTTATGGCACTTCTAAATCTATACATCTCAAAGACAAACCAGAACGTTCCGTTGAAAGCTCTTGGAAAAGATTATCATAAGATCCGTTTTGCTAAAGCTTATTCATCTGGCTCCAAAACATTTTCCATATCTTTCACACATTTATAAATATTCTAATCTTGTCATATTTCTAATAAAATTAATTTAAAATTAAATAAAGAAAGTTAACATAATATTGACAACAGAAATTGTCTCAAATAGAAATAACAATATGTCTTAAACGTACTATTAAATATGTTAATACAAAGCGAGTAAAGTCAACTTAGATGATATCATCACCGTAAATATCAGCGTGAGTATCTGAAGAAGAGTGCGATCCAGAATGCTCTGAAGTATGAACTGGTGGAGCCATACGTGTCAAATGATTGCGAACAAGCTCTGCAACTTGTTGTTGTAACTGTTGCTGCAACTTTTCTTGCATAATTTGTTGTTGCTGTTAGAACTCTTGTTGATATCGCATCTCCAACTCTTTCATTCATTAGTCTAATATCTTCTTAATTCGAGCATCAATATTTTCACCAGCTTGTTCTTGAAGGCGAGATGTAGCAGAAGAGCTAGAGGTGCTGGAATGACCAAAGAAAAGTGATGCCTACGAACGAGCTAGAGGTGCTGATTTGACAAAAGAAAAGTGATGCCTACGAACCGAGACTATACACTTTGCTACTTCTTTGATACCACCAACTTCTTGTAGATATATCTGAAGTAGCACAACTGGGCATGGTTCCACTGGACCCCTCTTCAGCTGAGATTCAATTTCAAACTCTAATACAACAGCCTCCTGAACAGTAATATGATTAACAATATATAATGATTAGATACTTGCACTTCCATTTATGAAAAATAGTGGGAAAAAAAATTACGCAAAATTTCCGCTTTACGAGGGGAGCAGAGCAAAAGAAAATAATAACACACAATTTGATAACGGAGTTCGGCCAATCTTGCCTACGTCTCCGGACTGCCACAGATCTTTTATAGGAGAAAAACACTCACAACTCTCTATTCAAGAATACCTGAAAAACTTAAGCTTAATTTTTCTTCTTGAATAATCACTCTATTTTTCTCTCTCACTATTGTTCTCTCACAATTGATCTCACTCTCTCTGTCTTGTTGGTGTATTTAAACGGAGGCAAATCCTCTCCTATTTATAGGAGAGAAAGATGAGAGAGCGGTGTATAACTCATTCACGGCTCTCCATCTTTGTCAAAGGAAAGTTGCTTCCAACTTTCACCCTATTGTTGTTGTTCTTTTCATTCACGTGTTATGGGTACAGGTACACCTAACTTTGACAATCTCCCACTTGAAGACTGATTTCAATCTGTCTTCACACATTAATTCTGCGGCAATCTTCTCTGGTCTGTTATTCTAGCTCTATCCAGCTGATTCCCAACAAAATATAAGCAAAATAATTATAATTTTGGACATGTCAACTTACAAATGTTTTCTTGGCGATTCCTAGTAATAGGGTCTGAATACTGGTTGTTTATATATAAAAAAAAAACTATTCCTATGACTATAAATTTTATTAGAATAAATAATAGAAAATCCAAGAGAAACCTCCTTAATTCTCATCAAATTAGACAAAAATAACCGATGGTCTAGAGACTTCTCTGAATTGAACCGAAACTCAACTTAAAACATAGCAATTGAACCAAATTGCCTTTAAAAGGCTAATGCCTTTAAAAGGCTAATCAGAAACTTTGGCTGTTTGGCATAACTATTGGTGCCAACCCAAAGAGTCTATCTACTTGGTTCTTATAATTGAAAAGGTTGAAGCAAAACTTTCCCACTGAAAAGCTAGACATTTTCAATGGGTGGAAAAATAACTTTATTTATATTTATTTTATCTTTTTTACCTCTCCATTTTACCGTATGAATTTAGAGCCTCACAAAATATACTCATAAACTAGAATCTATTCAGAGAAGCTTTTATGCGTAAAGGCCTTGACGGTGAAAAGCCTCTAAACTGGATAGCGTGGATGTTGTAATTAGGGAGAAAAAGCATTATGGGTTAGATATTCAGGTGTTCAAAAATAAGAACACAACCCTTTTAGGCAAATGGTGGTGGTGATTCAAATTTGAAAAAAATCTTCTTTGGAAACATATTTTGATTTCATGTATGGGCAAGAGGCTTCCTTAAAACCAATTGTGCAATTCTCAGCATAGAGACGACCTCCCCTGTAACATCCTAATTTTCATAACATGTTATTTTCATGTATTTCAATATTTTAGAGTCTAATTACGTATTAGCATGATTTATTATAAATTATGGATGATTTATGATCATTTAGGTGAATTATAATGCCATAGGGGCATTTTCATAATTTGTCATGTTATTAGACCGTGTTTTGGTAATACAGTGTATTTTATGTTAGACAGTCATATATTTTGCATATGTGTAATGTTAATTCTAGCATTTAGATTGAAAAAGCCAATTAAATCTCAACCTTGTTTTTAATGAGAAAAATAAAGTTAAAAGACAAACAAAAAGTCACATGCACTACAAGAATAAAAAGTACAGTCTCACACCCACACCTTATCCTTATGTAATCTCACACTATAAAAGTGTAACACCCTTTATCCTATGTACAAGCATCCTAAATCAAAGGTTGCACACTACAACTCTACATCTAAATGCATGGGATTACACCTCATGCACACACATGCTCCAAGCATGTGAAAAATAATATCACATGGTAAAATATAACTTCACAATAATGCAAAAATAAGCAAGCTTAAGCATGGATCTCAACATACATGGCATAAAAATAAGAACCTGAACCATATTTCACAGAAATCAAACAGTTATAACCTAAAAATCTCTTAAACGTTGAAAATGTACAAACCTTAACAAATCAACCCTCCAAAATTTCCTTTCCTTTACTTTTTGGAGGATTCACATCTTATAATCAAAAAAAAAAAAAAACAAGATATTTTTACCAACTAAAACATGAACATGAATTTTATTGTAAAACATATTATTGTAAAACATAGTGAATGTGACATATGATGCATGATTTTAGCCTTAGATTTAAAAGAAAAATAAAAGAAAGAGGAAAGAGAAAGAGGCAGAGTGTTAAGTGAGGGTTTCACCTTGATTTACTTGGAATCTTGCAACAAAATTTACATCAACTGAAAGATCTTCTTGAGGATATTAACAAATCAAAATTTCATGAGAAGATAACAAGTGCAGATGGGTGAAAATGGGAGAAAAATGGTTGGGCCAAGGTGTTTGTTTTGAGAGAAAGTTGAGAGAAAATAAGAGAGATGAGAGGAGAGAGGAGGTAGTGTTTGGGTACAAGTTTAATGGCGTGTAGAAATATTTTCTTAGGGCTTTTTCCCTCATTTCTTTCATTATTCTTATTGATTATGGAATATTTATCAAGTATTATTGGGTTTTATTTAAGTTTTATTAAGTACTATGGTATACCTAAATTCTCCTTATTAGCTAGGTGTTGCATGTAGCTTTAGATCTCTTTTTTCCAATTTATGCATTTAGATTTTATTTTTATCCTTATTCAAGTATGAATTTATTAATGACTTAATGCTTCTTAGGCAGAATTTTCCCCTAGATTGATTTATTTTCAATTATTCACTATCGGGAGAAGGATCTTTGGATTTATGAAAAGGTTATAAAATAATGAGAATACAAACCTTGCTACGGAAGCCTATACGGTTTTGACTCATGGGGGGTTTTCACTAAGTTAATGACCTTAGGTATGAATTCACAAAACAACACCATATAAAAACTTTAATGATTGGTATTCATGTTCTGATTGCGCTATTGGAGATAGGTAATTAGACCGGGTTAAGCAATAGCTAACATACCATCTTGGAGAGCTTGTTAGTGAGGGATTTTTTGGGTTGTTTCCCCTACATTGAATAATTAAACTTGATCAATGAACTAATGAAATAATTGAGATAGAGTTAACTGAAATTCAAAACCCTAGTAGCTTTACTTTCTTGATTTCTTTTAATCAATTTTTGTTTAACTGACTCTTTGTTTTCTTTACATTTATACAATAAATCTTCTTAATTATCGTTTTAAATAAAAACAAGATAACACAAATTGGTACTTAATATACAATCCCTGTGGATATGATACTCTTTCACTCTATATTACTTGTTACTTGTAGCGATTCGTACACTTGCAAAATAAGCTGTCAAGTTTTTGGCGCCGTTGCCGGGGATTGGCAATACCAATATCAATACGAATTATCTTGTTATTACTTTAGACATTTACTTATTTAATTGTTTTTATTCATTTAATTTCTCTATAGACTATCTCAGGATTTATGCAAAGAATATCTAGAAGGACAGAACCTCTAATCTTTGATCCCGAAATTGAGAAAACCTGCAGAAAGAACAACGCAGCAAGGAGAGCACAAGAAAACAGATCCGAACAACAATCAAACATGGACGGAATTAATCCTCAATTTCCAAACATACCTCTTGCTGCAAATCCTCAGATCGTACAACAAAATGTTCGCACATTGCGAGATTATACCACACCTTCTCTCAATGGAGCCACCTCCAGCATCACTAGACCAAGAGTGGAAGCAAATAATTTTGAAATTAAACCATCCAAAATGCTCTTTACTTCTAGTCCAATATGGGGACTTCCTAGTGAAGATCCTAATGCTCATATCACTAATTTCCTGGAAATTTGCTGACACGTTCAAACAAAATGGTGTTTCTGAAGATGCATTAAATTAAGACTTCTTCCTTTTACTTTAGGGATAAACACGAGCATGGTTACAATCTTGTCCGGCTGGAAGTTTTTTACAACTTGGGAGAGAATTAGGCCCAGAAATTTTTGGCTAATTCTTTCCATTCTTCTTAAACAATTAAATTAAGAAATGAGATTATGGACTTTTGCTCATTCTATGGATCAAGAAAGCTTGTATTTGAGGCTTTGGAAAGATTAAGAATTTATTGCGAAAGTGTCCTCACCATAGTTTTACCAAATGGTTACAAGTCCAAACTTTCTATAATTTCATTGTCACCTTAATATTAAAATTACTTTGGATGCAGCTTGCAGGAGGAATCCTTCGAAAGAAAAAGATCGACGAAGGCATCATGACTTAATAGAAGAAAATGGCCAGGCCAATAGACCCATGCTATCTGTTCCTTCGAAAGAAAAGAGATCGACGAGGCATATGACTTAATAGAAGAAATGGCCAGCAATAGCCATTATCAAAGCAGCTCCGAAAGAAGAAAGACTGTTGGGATTTATGAGATTGATGCCATCACTGCACTCAACGCCAAGGTTGACAATATGGTAACAAAAGTTAGATTTGTTAACCACTAAGTCTGTAAATTCTATCATGCAAACTTGTGACAGATGCAACGAACCACACGGAGTAGGAGAATGGATGTTAGATCCTGCAAATCCACAAACTTTGGAGCAAGTAAACTATGTGATGAATCAACAAAGGAGGAATTACCCATATTCAAATCCTTACGATAACAGGTTGAGAAATCATCCAAATCTTTCATATGGTAATTCTAATAATACTTTAAATGCACCACCAGGTTTCTTACCTCCGGAGAAAAAGTCCCATGATGACCTCCTTACCGCCCTCTCAAAATCGCACATGGATTTCATGAACGAAACAAGAGAACACAACAAAATCCAACAAGCTGCGATAAGGAACCTGGAAATCCAAATGGGACAATTTGCAAACATGATGGCAGCTAGACCTCAAGGTACGTTACCTAGTAACACAGAGAAAAACCCTAAAGAGCAGGTACAAGCCATTACTTTAAGGAGTGGTAGAGAATTGGAGGACAAACCCGCCATCACCTTGAGGAGTGGAAGAGAGTTGGAGGACAACTCCAGAAAAGAGAAGAAGAAGGAGAAGGAAGAGGAGAAAAAGGCTCCTATTATCGATCTAGTAGAGAAGGAAGAGGTAAAACCTTATATTCCACCCATTCCATTTCCACAAAGATTAAAAAAGACGCAAGATGATCAAAGCTTCATGAAATTCCTAGACGTCTTCAAGAAGCTTCAAATAAACATCCCCTTTGCTGAAGCGCTTGCTCAAATGCCTAGTTATGCAAAATTCTTAAAAGAAATCTTGAGCAAAAAAAGAAAGATTGATGATCAAGGAATGGTAAAACTGACTGAAGAATGCAGCGCAATCATTCAAAACAAATTGCCACCAAAGCTTAAGGATCTAGGGAGTTTTTCCATCCCTTGTAATATTGGCAATCTAAATTTTGAAAAAGCTTTAGCTGACTTAGGGGCTAGCATAAATCTGATGTCTTATGAAGTTTTTAAAATGCTAGGTATGGGGGAGCTCAAGCCAACAAGGATGTCTCTACAATTAGCCGATCGATTGATCAAATATCCCAAAGGAATTATAGAAGACGTACTAGTCAAGATAGGAAAATTTATTTTCCCAATTGATTTTGTCATCCTTGATATTGATGAAGGAAGAGAGGGATCATTGATCCTTGGAAGACCTTTTCTTGCAACTGCAAGAGCTCTAATTGACGTACATGATGGGAAACTGACATTGAGAGTTGGTCAAGAAGAAGTTGTTTTCGATGTGTTAAAATCTTGTAAACTACCTATGGACTGCGATGATTGCTTTAGAATAGATGTAATAGATACATGTGTAGAGAAAACTTTGTATAGTGTAGAAAATAATAATACAGAAGAAAAAGAAGACACACCTAAACAAGAACTGAAGCAGCTTCCTCCTCATTTGAAGCATGCATTTCTAGGTGTGAACAACTCTTTTCCTGTTATTATTTCCTCTCACTTAACGCTTGATCAAGAGGAAGGGTTGTTGCAGGTTCTTCGAAAGCACAAGAAAGCAATAGGGGGTGGTCGATTATCTGATCTTACAAGAATCAGACCCGAGGTTATGCATGCATTAAGATCCAATGGAAGACAATATAAGCCCTCAAATCGAGCATTACAGACGATTGAAATCCAAAACCTATGAAGGAGAGTGGTGAAAGCTGTAAGTCATTAAACTTCTGGATGCCGCGAATTTATCTATTCCAATCTCAGATAGCAGTTGCGGGGAATTCCTATTTTCAAGTTGTGCCAAAGAAGGGAAGTCACTGTCATCTTTAATGTAAACAATGAAATTAATTCCTACGTAGAACAGTCACGGGTTGGCGTGTGTTGCATTGCAATTATAGAAAATTAAACAAAAGCAAACACGTAAGACCACTTTCCCCTACCTTTATTTGATCACAATGCTTGAAAGACTTGGCGAGGTTATCCCTTTCTATTGCCTTCGTTGGATGGTATTACAGGATGACTTTTCAAATACCCATTGCTCTGAAGATCAAGAGAAGATACCTTTTCACCTGTCCTTATGGCACTTGGCCTATAGGGAGAATGCCCTCCTGTTCGCGCC
>NW_023591078.1:161467-188226 GCF_014843425.1 Jatropha curcas | reverse complement strand
CAAAATCTTAAAAAGAGAAATGGATAGTATTCAGAAGACTATCTCAGAGAGAAGGTTTAAAGGCTTTTTTTATAAAGGTTTTGATTAATCATCATTTTTTAAGTTTAAACAAATTTTTCCTTGGCATAAGAAAATTATGTGTAGTGTGATGAATAGTGATTAAGATAATGTTGCTGAATGTTGAGTAATAGGGTCTGAGAATGTTGAATAAAAGAGCAATGGGGAATGCAATTGAATAAATGAATTTGGATATTTGATTTCCATGCTGAAAACAAGTTTGTTTGAAAAAAACCTGACCAGCAAATTCAACCTGAATTTGAACCGCATTTGACCGAATGGAATTAGGAGTCGTACTAGAAGAGTTTATTTGTTCCTCTATATTTTAGCCTGTCCCATATGAAGCATTGGAAATCACCTAAATTGGACTATATAAATTGGAAAGATAATGCCCCAAAATAGTACAAACTGTGCAGGCTGGAAATCAACAATCTGGGCGGACGGGAGGTGCCTACCTTAAGCTCAATATTTGAACCTGACTTTATTACATTGTTGTATAAGAACTGATATTGTATTGATATATTATCTGGTAGCGCTGACTATAACAGGGATGTGTTATGCTAACCATATAATTTAGAATCACTAAATTGGCCTTATAAATTGAGAGATATGACCAAAATGGGTACAAACTTGTGGCAGGCCGGCAAAACCAACAGCTGGGCAGACCTGGTAAGTTGCTTACTTTAATTCATATTTGACTACTTTACTAATATATTTCAGAGAGGTGATAGAACGACATATTTGTCCTAAATGTGTTTAGATAACCATGAGAAAATTTGAATGCAACCTTGAAGGATATCGGTCGCTTATATATAGAGAAGATAATAATAGACCAAATGGTACAGACTATGCAGGCCTGGAAAGCCGACACAGCTGGATAGAAACTAGAGGCAGGTCTCGCCTGATTAAGAGAGGAGTTAATCTATGATTTACCAAACCATATTTTAAGAGCAGTGTGGATAGAATACATATTTTACCGACGAGGAAGTGTTGTTTAGCTAACCTTATAGTTATCTGATCTGTTTAATGTATATTATGACCGGAGAAATTGGGGAGCGCTATGAGGAAGGAAAGTATTATGGCTAGAAGACTTGTGAAACATGTACACGCAGTCGTAAGGCCTGAGGCATAGAGGTTATTAGGCTACATTAGAAATGGATGGTTGATATGCAGTATACTAAGATTATTGATTAAACCCTAAGATTGAAGACTTTATATGTTTGCTTGATATGGTTCTTCTGAGATATATAAGCTCACGTAAGGCAGGGCACGTATGTATAAGTTGGCAACGAGGCAGAACAGCTTATTGTATATATTCCTCTGACACATATCGCACAGTTCCTTTTAACAGATTATCAAAAATTGTTTGCATTATTACTCATGTCGGTATTATTCTAGTTGGTCTATGAAATTCCTTTGAAAGCATGAAACAGCTTAGAGACGTAATAGAATTGAGAACCAGCATATAGATAAACCAGAATGGTTTTATGCATTTTATGAAAATAATTATAGATAACATGCTCCATTGAGGTTAGGTAGAACCACGTAGAATAGCGCTATGTCGCGGACATAAGGATAGCGATTTGTGTCCCCATACAGTTTGGTAGCTGGCTGTTACAGGCCTTGAGTGGTATCGATTTATATATGGATCATAGCAGCCCAGCCATACAGTATTACCATCCAGTTTCATACAGTCTTTCTTAAATCAAACTTTCGATTTCACACTGTACCTTATACATGGAAGCCCATACAGTTATGAAAAATTGTTGTTATTTTATAAATTATTCGATGTTTATAAAAAATTGCATAATTCATACAGCATAATGAACAGCAGGTAAGACCCAATGAAAGTATAATTGATATAATGTGCTATACATGCTTAGTTGATTTTAAATTCTTTATTAAGTTGAGATAATCCACGTGAGCTTTAATTGCTCAGCGAGTCACCTGTTTTAAAGACTTCGGCAGGTTTTTGGGTCTGGACGCGTAGAGAGTCATTTTAAACAACTGCTGGCAGTTCATCTTTTGAAAGGCCCAGTCTTCAGGGTAACTACTCATTTTGATATTTTGGTTTCTGTGGCATGTACAGGGGCACATAATTGGGCCATTTTTTCTTTTGGAAAATAGTGGTAATGTCCTTGTACCATATTAATAAAATGTCTGTATATAAATGATGTTATAAAGCAAACAGCAATGGATATAATATTCTAGCATACAGGATGCATATCAGCAGAACAGGATCACTAAGGTTCACCAGATTGGTAAGCGTCTCTGCTCGATTCATTGCGGGTTCACGGTGACCCGAGAAAGGGATATTTCACTAGATCATCAGGCGCCACAACAGGAGGCCACCCTTGCGGGCTACCCATCAAAATCCAGATTATCATGTGCGCCCCCAATAAAGAGGCCACACTGTTGGTTTCCATAATAATCCGTGTCATCAGGTGCAACACGGGGGGCGACGATCTCCCCCATACATGGCCGAAATGGTATTGGAACCCCTCACAAACCCATGGTGACCCACTTCAATCCCAACTCCACCAAACAAAGCATACATTATCACAATCAAATAATTAATCAAGCACTACAATTAAATATAGCATAAACAAACAAGTAAATATCATGATGGCAAGTGCACAATTAGACATTTACATTTCCCAAAAATTTCAACAAAATTTTAAAAATTAAAAAAGGGGAAGTTTACGTAAAAAATTTTTTTTTAACAAATAAAAAAGATGAAAAAAATTTAATATTAAATTGATTCTTGGAATAAATAAAATAATAATAAAAATAGGGAACTTTATTTGTATATATCAAGTTCCACGAATTAATCTAAATAAACCTGTTAACTTAATTATTAATTATGAGTAGTTTAGATTCTATCAAAATTTCCAGCAGAACCTTCCCCTAGAAATTTGAACTATAAACCACAAATTCAACAATATAATATAAAGCCCATCCGTCACGGCAATTCACATCAAACTCATCCTGATCTGCCATAAAATCTAATTTTAATCAATCATTCGATGATTACTCCAATTCACTACAGCCCATTCATCAGGCAGTCAATCCAAATAACCGCATCCTCGTTTAGGCTACATACGTCATCCATCACACACACACACACACCACACACAGACAATATGGCGGCTTAGTATAGTTCCACCAACTAATCAATAAGTCATAATAGCCTTCCGAGACTCTATTTCAACGATTATTAAGTATTCTATACCTAATTACCAAATAATTTAATACATTTTTTATGTAAAACTTGAATTCCGCCATGTCAAATACAAGATACTTCCATTGGTAAGTTTCTATATTATGCTTGCTCGTCTAAACCTCTTTTAGATTGTTAATTTTCCCCCTAACAACCAATATTTTATTTCCAAAATTCCTAATCAACCAATATAATTATTAACTAATATTAAATTTTCTAATTATCAACTAATATTCATGGAAATGTATGTAATCAATTATTCAAAATTAATTTGTCTCGTACAATAATGCTTCTTCAACTAATTCCTAATAAAGCAAATTATATCTAATTAATTAATTTTGTTTAGAAATTAAAATTTATTCAACTAATAAATTTAAGATTTGGAATTGGATACTGAAAATGAGAAAAAAATAGTATAGGGGCATACCGATTGGGAATCGGGACTACAATTCCACGATCCCGCGCGACAAGGAGAATCAAATTCTGTCTCTTTGGGCCTCGGATCGGAGTGTCGCCGGGTCACCGAAAGCTCCGCCGCGCCGCATGGTGGCCCGGAAAAATTCCCAAACAACCCAGAAAACTTGCAAAGAATTCCAACCACCCGCTCGAAATTTCAATGGGGAACTCAAAAATTAATGCTCAATTTTGTCGAGTCCAAGTGGCCCATTTGGCCGGGAGAAGGCCTCGACAGCATGCGAAGAAGCCACCGATCATCGTGGTTCACGCATTCTCCGTTGGAAACACGGTTTTTAAAACAGAGGGAAAAAATGTTTGCGTGGCACCAGGAAGCAATTTTGCACCATCCTCAGTGGTGCACAAATGGTCGAAAACGGGGAGTTTTTGCCTGAGATCTAAAAGAGCCCGGAGCTGTTGAAGGAGACGGCTCCAATTTGTGTCGCTGGAGGTCCGATTGGAGCGAGGGAAGGCTGGAAAATGGACCAGCGACCCAGGGAAGTTGATTGGCCACCTCCTTGCGTCGGATGTGGTAAAAAAATGGGCTGAGGGAGGAGGAGCGGTGCTGCCCTTTGCGTGCGCGAAGAAGAAGAAGAAGAAGAAAAGGAGAACAAAAAGAAAGTAAGGTTAGTTTCTACATCAATTCGGTTTGATTCGAACGCAGTTTGGTCTGATTTCACAAATGATTTGGCTCAATTTTCTTGGTTTTTTGAGTTTTTCACTTGGTTTTTCAGAAAATTTCAAAGCTGGGTTTTGGGTCCGATTTAAGTAATAATAAAAATATTTTTTTTCGGTTGATTTCATTGGTTTAGGTATTAATGATTATAATTTTTTAAAAAAGAAAAAGTTTTTAAAAAGGAAATTTTCCTAGGATCGTTCAAATTTTAAATTAGTATAAATTTTATAAATTAAAGTGTTGCAATGGGTTAAAAGTAAAAGTTGAAGAATGCCACAAGGTTCTTTTAAGTGAAAGTACAAGAATGAATTTATGCATTGCCATATATAAACACTTAGTATGAATAATTGTAAATGAAATAGATTTGTGGAAAAAAATATGGATGGACACCAAAATTTGAACTATAAACTTATTTTAAATATTTAGCAGTCAAAAGAATGGGCACTTGAGGCATTCTGGGCCCTTGGATCTAAAAATAATTAAGTCGTTAATATTTTATTTTTGGGCATACTTTATTATTTGTTATTATTATTATTATTTAATTAAATTTGAAAAATATTATTATTATTTAAAATTATTTAAATAGAAATTATTTAATTATATAAGCGCAACAATTTTTTTAACAGTTACTAAATCTATATAAATAATTCCTAAAGCAAAAAAATAGTTTTAAAAATGCTGACGTGAACTGCTCTTGCTCTTTCCAAACAATCTATTTTTCCTTTTTTTTTTTTTGAAAGAAATTTTTTGATCTTTTTCTAACTTTTTTTTGAATTTTAGGTTTTTTCTTTTTTTTTTATGAATATTTTTTTAAAATTTAAATTCTATTAATATGATTATCTAATATTAAATCATTTAAGATTGTAAAAGTTTAATATTAATCTTTATTTCTAACAACCTAATCATATCTCTTTATAATTTCTAATTCTCCTAACTAGTCCCCATATTTAAGAGATTTTTTCTTATAACCTACTCCATCTTTATGCCTATATAAAAGCTCATTTTTTCCTCAACTTATCTTAATGGTCACAAGAGGGCAATAATTTTATGAGCAACGTGCAGTGCTGCAAGAGGTAACTTAATCAAAGTGCCAAGCAGGTAACCATTAGAAATTAGAGTTTTTGGATTTGAAGAGCTTTTAACTCTATGAATCAATGTTATTAAACAATGATTTTAAATTTTGAATTAATTTTCGTATGAATTATTTATCACTATCTTAATTTTATGACATTGTGTTATTAATTTATGGTGATTCCATTTTTAGCATTTTGTAAGGCGAACCTGAGTATGTTCGTCTCAAAGAATAGATCTATAAATCAAAATAGTAACCGCGGCAAGTGGACAACACATACCTCAAGAAAAATTGTCCAAATAAAGCTTCAGATGCATGAGATAGGAGATGTTGGGGACTATGGGCTCAATGGAGGTTCAAGCGCTATCAACCAACATCTTGGGAGCAGCATTCCCATCCGAAGTTCGAAATGTTGTACCTTCCAATCATACGATGATATCAACTGACCCTCGGCATCAAACCGTTGCAACATTTGAATATAATGTACCTGCAATCCTAACTCGAAGACCTCAATGTGCGGAAGTATTCCCTGTCCAACTGAAAGGGTGGGTCGGCATAGGAATGGTACCAAACACTAAAGGGGAGCAGGCCTCCATCAATTTTTTTACTCAACCTTTCATGCCCATTTTTATAAACAAGCGTTACCAACGAGGCAATAATGGTTAAGGCCCTCTAGGCGCACTAAGGCACAAAGGGGCTCTGGAGCCTAAGTGCAAGTGCACGGCGTGAGGTGAAGGAGCGTGCGTGAGTGGTTAAATGCCTACGCGCGAAAATAAAAAAAAACATAAAAAATGGGTAAATAATTCAAAAACTAAACAAAGTCAATATAATAATGTAAACCATATGAAAATCTTAAAAATCTTAAAAGTGCATAACACGTTCTTAAGTTCTTACTTCCTATTAGTACTATCATACTAGCTTCATATTATATAATTTAACATTAAAAATTACTCAAAACTCATCAAGTCATCAATCATTAATTCCTATTGCATACCAAAATCTATCATATTCATAACATGATGCATACTTCCCCCTTCCTATATCATCAATATTCCATTCTTCTATTGCATTATTAACATTAGAGGGGACACAGCATACAATCTTAACACATCAGTGCCTTCCTCATTTAAACCTAGTGCTCTTAGAGGCACTTAGGATCTATCAATACTGGAGAGAGTAGACTGTTATCCTTTTCCGCGTTAGATAGGATGACTTAGGTGCGTGGTGTAATATTCGTTCCCTTTTTATCTGTTATATATAATGTAAGTTTGGATGAAACTTCTCTGCCAAAGATCATAGGCAGCTGTATTACTCCAGAGGATTTCGACACCCATGTTACTTAAAGATATGATCGAGGTAACTGTTTCAAACCACACATAGTGCAATACTTACTTCAGAACACCATCTGATCCTATTCGATGATTATCTACAGAGATCGATATATCAACCACTAGATCGTTAGCTATGGTATCATCTATGGATCGTAGGTTAAGAGATGGTGGTTGTTCCAAGGTGACGAGCTACAAATGTAATCTAGTTCGACGTATTTCTATATGCTACGATATTTAATAATGCATATCACAACAACGCCAAAATCACATGAGATATCCTCTTAGAGCGAGTGCAAGTTTGCTTTTATACTTGAAACTGAAATAATGCAAATAGCATGTGCTTATTAAGGGACATTTTAGTCGAATTCATCTAAAAAGATAATTTTTTATATGTTATTGATCTCTAAAAGGATGTGCTAATAATCAATCCCGAATAAATCTTACTAAATTATCAATGCTCAATATATGGCTCTAACTTATCATTGCGTAACCCAATGCACTAACAGTGGAGACTCAACACTTTTATATCAAATGTCATGATCCGTTTCCATAGGCCGGACTGGCACTGAGGGCACCAGGTATGCTTAAAGGCTCACCAAGGCCCGTAGTAAAGTCTAACTACATAAATTCAACTATATCAATTAAATTTCCAAGCATTAAGCTCATATTGCTAATGCATAATAAGTCACATGTTTAATAATTAATATTTTTGGCCAAAATCTAACATCTTTTATACAATTTTTATAGGCTTGGGCCAAATGTAATACAATACATTCATAATGTGGGCTACACAGGATCAAAGCATTTCTCGTAAAATGATTGGTTTAAACATCTGCATTAGTTTTAGTTGATTTTTAATTCCTACAACCTGTGAGATTTTCATAATCGAAAAACATAAACAAGTTTTTAATACATATACGATATAATTTATATAAACTACTAAACTCCTAAAAGTTGTTAGCTCTGCAGGGAAAGAGACAAAGCTTTTAACTGGAACACGAAAGTTGGTCTAATTCCTAAGAAAAAGTTAAGCAATGACAATGTGAGTTTATTAAGGAATTAATAATTATTGCACGCACATGCATTCACACTGAATGTTGAAAATATATCAATCTAGTGCCATCCGACTATTTATATGGCATGCAGACAGTCACACAATTGGCATAAAACAACAGCACTCACAAATATAAACCACCTTCACATAATCAGCATCACGTGGAAATTGGTCCTGTGGCATCAAACTTGAACCCTAATTGAGCCATCCTCCCAGCATGGCCCATCCTCTCATAACGTGTACCACGAGGGGGAGCCAATCCTCTCATCACATGGCCGACCGTCTAATCCTTCACTTGACCAGCCCTCTCACAGTTATTTTTCCATTCTTCTCTTTTCTTTTTCCATACCAACAGGAGAGCCATCATGTGGTTTTTCCATATCAAATCCATATCATATCATTAGGTGGCACACGGGGTGCGCCGAATTCTCCCCATCATGGCCGAAAGTATCCGCAGATCCCCTCGGAACAAATCCGATAGTGACCTACTTCATCTCAAGGCTCCAACACAAACCAAAGCATACCAATGTATCCAACATCACAATCTAATCAAGCATTACAATTAAATGTAAGCAAACAACAATTAAATATCATGATGTAAGTGCACAAATTAGACATTTAACATTCAATTACAATTAAATAAAGGAGTAGTAATTAACAATATTATAATAATTGTCCTTGGAAAAATAAATAAATAAATAATAAAAATAAATAAAGAACTTAACTTTATTTATATATATCAAGTTACAAGAAATTAATATAAATAAAACATATTCTTAATTATTTATTATTGACTAGCCTAGATTTTAATCAAAATTCTGGCAAGAACCTCCCGTAAAATTTGACTAACCATAAAATCTCCAGCCCATCCTTCGGGCAATCAATCTAACTAAATTCCTATCGCTCCTTCAACAGCCATATCTATCATTCACCCTAATTGGCAAAATTAAAACAACGCTCAATATACAATTTTATGTAGTCTTTCAACTTGAATACAATGCGATTAATCAACAAACTTTGCTTTACATCCAAGGTAATTGGTTTTTTATTAACAAATATTTAATTTCACTAACTTTAGTCAAATACATGAGTTAACCAATTTTATAAACCTAGACTAGCCATAATGAACTAGTATTCCAATTAGACTTCAAATTAAACAAACTTATCTTATGAGTAACCCAATTCACATTTACTTAATATAACAATAATCATAATCATATAGATACTAAAACTTCCCTATCTTAATTCACCACAATAATCAATTTGTAAGTCGTATAAGTTAACAATTGCCTATAATCATGCCTCAAACCTAATATAACAACAATTTTCTAACAGTTAAATCTTAAGTTCCAAAGATTCTCCTAAACCCTTCAATCAATGTTCCCAATGATAGTATCAATCACTCTAAAATTTTTTATTATATCAATATCCAATATTCAAATTACATATTATGCACTTTTAAATTCCGATCGCTACCATAATTCATAACTATCAAGTATTTATTTATAAAAGACAAAATATTCTTTATTGAATATATACTCACTCACACAGCCTATTCAAACTTATCAAAGTTAATTTATTTATAAAAGACCAAATATTCTTATTGATATATATATAAAGCTATTCAAATAGTCTAATTTCTTGTTATTTAATTATAACTACTTCAACAATCATCTAACCTAACAAAAATGCTAAAATCTTCTAAATAACCTGTTTTCTTAATTTTTCCAAATTAAGTACATTTATCTATTGAGCGTCCCTAACAGGAATCATATTCAATTAACTATTTATCAGACTCAACTTAATCCACTAATAAATTAATTTCAGATTTATACCAAAAATTTAGAACTGGGTCTTAGAGCGTACCGATCAAAATTTTGGCAATGATTCCACAATCCCTGCCAAGAGAGGAAGATTATGTCCCTTGGTGTCTCGCCGGAGGCTCGTCGCTGGTCGCTAGACCGCATCCGATGCCGCCGTGCATGGTGGTCAGAAGCTCAGACTCCACTAGGATTTTGCGATTCTTACACATCAGGCTCCAAATTCGCTCAAAAGTTCATTTTTTATGTTAGTTGTGCGAGCTCAGTCCTTTATCTGGCAGGATCGGGGTCGCCGGAGAACTAAGGAGCCAGCTATGACGCGACTACATGATCGAGGCAAAATCACAACTCCTGCGACGCTGTGTTCACCGGAGATGAAGGAAAGAATAGAGGAGAGACCGTGCTTCTTCGTTGATGAGAGAGGAGCCGACGTCGCCGGAAAGTCGCAGAGCAGGAGACTCTATTCGATTTCGATCGCGAATCTTCCTACGACAGCCGCTCACACTAGAGAAGAACGGAAAGAGAAACGAGATCGACGTCGTGGCGAGGCCGGAGTTTATAGGTCCAGTTAATTTATTTTAATTGATTTAATATTTAATGCCAAAATAATTCTTAAGGAGTTTAGAAAATGCTCGGTTAAAAGTTGCGATACTATACTTTGGGCTTAGACCCCACTCACGAATTTGGACACGAAATAAGGTTACATAATACTTGCAGCCCACATAGTCAAAATTTATGATTTTTGATTTAATAAAAATTCAAAAGTTTCGAAAATAAAATTATGGGGTGTTTCACAAGCTTGGCCAAATTAGGTGTTGAAGATCCATAACATTTCCACCATTCAATTGTTTATCATTTATTGATCCAAAGCAATTGTTTAAAATGAATATCTAGCAGGTTGTAATTACAAAAGAGCAAAGGTATAAAGAAATACCTAGTGATTTCGTCTTCCTATGCTTAATAGCCGTCTCCATTCTAAATAACCCTTCGACATTTTGATATAAAAAGAAAATTATTCACCTAATCTTGTATTGTTCTTCATGGCTTGGAACCAACCTTTACATTGCAATATATAACCCTTTCATAACCTCATGATGAAGATTAATATCTAAGTTTGAATAAAAAAATTATGGAGTCAACTAGTATCCAGCCGCATGCAAAGGTTGGTGGAGTTGGCATTCCCACCTCAAATTTATAATTTTGAACACTTCATCATATTTTTCTTCATTTTCATTGAAGGACTTTGTAGTTGCCTCTTTAGCTCTATCCATTGCTTCATATATATAGCCCATTGTAGGGTTTCTCTCACCATCAACCAAGCCAAGCACATGAACCAAAGGACCATATATCTTGAGAATGTAGACAATGGATGTCCAAAATGTAGGCATTAAGATGGTCTGAGTTGCTTTTTTGCCTACAGCTTCTTTCGCCCATTTACATGTTGTCCATTCTTCTGAAGTAAATATTTTTCCTAAATTAGCTTTTTCCTTATGTTTGCATTGAATAGTGAGAAAAGTTGTTGCAAATCTTGTGACAGCAGGCTTGACAAGCTCTTTTGTCTAGTGAATTTTCTCAACATGTTTACCACACCGGGCCTAACATAAATGTAAGAATTTAACGTAATAGCCCTTTTCAATGTAGTATTCACATTGGATATTTTCACTATGTCCTCCAACATCAAATTGATACAATGGGCTGCACATGGAGTCCAAAATAATTGTGGCCTCTTTGCTTGGAATAATTTTCCTAATAAATATAAAATTAAACTATACAAGTTTCACACATATAATAAGTGAGTAGCAGTAATTACTTAATAAGTTAATAGTTAATACTATTTATTAAGTGAAAATATGATATTATACCTACAAGTGCATTATTTGATGCGCTATCGGTTACAACTTGCACCATATTAGACTCACCAACACAATCCACCATCTTATCAAGCAATTCATCATCTTTTCTCTAGTCTTTGAATCAAGAAAACTATTCCCTTTAGACAATTCACTACGAAATTGCTCAAAGTATTTTGTCTTTTATCCGAAATTCACTACGAAATTCCTCTTCATAACCATTCACATTTGTTGCACGTCATCAACTTCTTTATTGAGAAGTGGAACTTGAACCTCCAAATTGACTAATAGATTCAATCATCTTAGAAAAGCTAGGGTAAGTCACGACATTGAAAGATATTGCACGTCATACATCCACCTAGCATTGTCCTTATAGCTTTTTCACGCAACTCTTTATAACATAACTCTTTGATAGTTGCTAGCTTCATCTTTGAATCCTTCTTACTAGGAATAAAAAATAAGTCCATGGGACCCTTTTGCCTTAGCCGTTTTCCCATTTGATCCATCTTCATATTCACGCATTTAAAAGTTCTTGAATTTGTTGCTTCCTACAACAATATCGTCCCATTCATCTTCTCCATCAAAAGTAGGTGGATCATGTAAGGAATTGTCTTTTTTCTCATTTGCTTTCTTGATCATGTAATCCCATATTTCTTCTTGCACATGAGGTGGACAATTAGGGCTTTTTTGGTATTACGAAATTCTCCAACAAGATGTTCCTTAGCCCTAAATATTCCACCTTTTGTTCCTTTGCCATAAAAATTGCATGTGATATTATTTTTTGTTGTTTGGATTGGCTAAACGGACATACTTCCAACCGAGGTCTTTCTAACATAACTATCACTTACAGATGCACTAGAAGGCTCCATAAATAAAGACCTATAAATAATTAAAAGACAATTCAGCTCCATGAATTATATATAATATAAGTTCACCAATCAAACAATTATATGATAGGTTTATTGTAGAAATTAAAAAATTTTAAGTTTAATAAGTTTTAAAATAATTTAAAATATGCAATATATATGTATATGTATATTAATAAGTTATTTCAAATATATATGTATATGTATATAAATTCTATTCTTTAAATCCTAAATTTTCAAATTAAATATACAAATGTAAAGTATAATAAAAAATCTCAAAAGCAAGCAACTATCATGGATACCACAAGTATTATTAGCACATTCCCACTTAATGGTTTATTTCATATCCTAATTAAAACTAATTAATTAACTATGTATATAATTGCTTGGGCCTTGGTTGATGCATGAACCATAATAACAGGGCTGGACAACAAAGAGGTTTATAAATAAGAAAAAATCAGCAGAAACAAAACTTATAAAAGAGGAAAATTTCAGCAAGTAACAAGTCAGCAAGAATGAAGCTTAAATTAGGAAAATTTGGGCAGTATAACGACCTGTAAATCAAGCTTTTAGATTTCAAAAAATGGGTAGAAGATGAGAGTGGAGATACCCACAAAGAAAGAGTGAAAAAACCCTAAAAATTTAAGGAAAAAATTCAAAAATCATATCTTTTTGGCTGAGATTGAAGAATTATTTGCTTAATAACACCCACAAAGAGACGAGAAGGCTTTTCTTGGTATAAAAACTTGCCGCTAGCACCAATGAAGCTGACCTCCAGTCACGGGGACGTAGCAAACGGCAAACCACTACCAGGTTTATTTGTTTCTTTGTATTTCAGACCTAGATTGACTTCTTCTTCTCCTTCTATATCTTTCTTTTTTTTTAAAAAAAAATTAAAATCCCATAAAAATCACAAGGACAAAACTTGAGTTTTGCCAAATTTTTTTCTGGCACCTGAACTCTCCTAAGTGCGCTTTTTTTACACCTTTGACTAGGTTCAGGTGTGCTCCTTTACTGTGAAGTGAGCGCCTAGCGTAGGTCGCCCGTCTTTCTAGTCTAGAAGGCTTAAGGCTTTCACCTTGAGTTAGGCGTGCTTTTAACAACTATGCGTTGAGGAAAATCTCTTCGGATTTGATGGACCTAAAGAGGGAAGAAGGCAAGACCCTGAGGTAGTATGTAGCCAGTTTCCAGAGGACAGCTATGCAAGTCGAAAACTTAATGATGAAGTCGCCATCAGTGCAATATCAAAGAACTGTAAGTATAACAAATTGTTTGAAAGCATTTTAGCATTGATCCTCCCTTGTCTTTTGCAAAGCTAATGGCCCAAGCACAACAAATACACCAAATTAGATGAATCCTATGAGGCGCTATAATCAAGATTGCCTAAAGAAGAAAAATCTAGGAATAAAAGGTACCATTCTCGAACTGGTCAAAGGTCACTTATCAAACATCCTCGGGCTGGTCACACAGTAAGGTCTCCTTATCATAGAGAAGACAAACCCTCCATGATAAGTAGTTCACCACACTAAACAAATCTCGCTCGAAAATATTAACCTTGATGAGAGAGAAAGGAAGTAAGGTGCAGCTAAACTTCCCTTAAAAGTTGAAGGAAGACATTATGGGGTACAAAGATAAAAGTAGGTACAATGAGTTCCATAGAAATATCGGTCATGACACCGAAGCATGTAGGCAACTCAAAAAAGAGATAGAATACCTCATTCAAAGAGGCGAACTAAAAGAATTCATAGCTGAAGTGATGTGATGCTAAAAACCTAAAACATCTCGGAGAATAGACAAATAGATAGCTCAATGTAACACTCTAGGTACTATTCACATGATTTTCGATGGTTTTATAAATGGAGAAAGTAATTAAACTAGGAAAAGGCAAGCTTGCAAAATATATTCGCTTATGCCACAACTAGAGTGTGTAGTTTGCAAACCATCATTCTTATATACAGACGAAGGATAATGTCGATACTCCTTACAATAATGAACTAGTCATAAAGAAGTTATAAAGAGCTTTCTGGTGAAAAGAATGTTGGTTGACGATAGTAGTGCAGTAAACTTAATCACCCTAAAATTATTCAAAGCATTAAAACTAGACCAAACGAAGCTCAAACCAATCTGAACCTCATTATTTGGACAATCAGGAAATGTTACTGGTGGAAGGAGCAATTAACATAACTCTAAAGATTAGAGAAGAAGGGATTACTAAAAGACTCAAACCCGAGTTTATGGTTGCAGACATACACTTCCCATACAACGCCATATTATGCAAACTAGCATTGTACGAGCTCGGAGCATTCACTTTAATCAGGTAATTAACGATTAAATTTCATTCTGATAATAATGATGTTATTGCTATCAGGGGTAACCAAAAAGCTATATGAGAAGCATACACGATAGCACTTAATGTGGATGTCCACTAAAGGAACGAACATTAATAAAAAAATGACGATCCATTCGATATTCCACGAGAGAGCTCAGAGTGGAACCAGAACCAATCGGTGAACTCTTGAAGTGGGAAATAGAGCCAAAAATGTATCTAGCCATGGATGCCGACCTCTCCGCAAAAATCCAAAATAGTATCAAAAGTGTGTTAAAGGAGAACTCAGACAACTTCGCTTGGGCGTCTAAGGATATCATAGGAATCAACCTAGAAGCAATTTCTCATAAGCTCAGCATCAACCCAAACTACAAGCCGAGTAAATAGAAGAAACGGAGTCATGGCTGCAAACGATAGTAGATTATAGCTGCCGAAGTAGATAAGCTCCTACAGTCCGAATTAATAAAATAAGTGCACTATCCAGAACGGCTGATGAACATCATTCTAATTCCGAAGCAAAATGGGAAATGGAGATTATGTGTGGACTTCATGTAGACGCTCAAATTTTACCCCTAAAGGCTCAATGATGATAAACCATTTTTTACATAGGTTTAGATCGGGATTCCCGATCGTCCCGATTTTTGAGCCAATGGTCCATGGCTGAGATCATGCATTTCCCTACTCCTGTTCCTCTTTGTTTGTATACTTGCTATGATTGTGTTGTGCTTTATTCATGTGTCATTTAACTTATTTATTATAGCCATATAGGTATATTCTGTTATGGCTCAATCTCGACGTTCAAAGCGCCAAAGAGCGAAGGATTTAAGAGAAGTGCTAGAAGCAAAATAAGCCAAACGAGCTCTTTCCAATGATGACTACAAGGTCGAAGCCCAAGTACCTAAGAGGGAAGCTCCTCCAATTCGAACTCCAACTAAGGAAGACCAATTAGGAGAGGCTTATAAACTCTTGCTTGAAATAAAGCATGCGCAACTCTGAAGGAAATCATCCGTCCCTTTTTCATTAACTTTGATTCCTTATATACTAATATGTAACCCTATAATCTCGGTAACTAACTACTGCTCTACAATTGAGCTACTTAAAATAATAAGATAAACATAAATCTATTTACATACTTTAACACACCCCCTCAGTGTAAGCGGGAGGTTCACGAACGCTGAGATTGGCCCTGAAGTCATCAAACAATATGCGCGGAAGACCTTTAGTAAAAATATCAGCAATTTGGTAACGAGACGGTATGTGTAAAACACGAACCTGCCCATGAGCAACTTTCTCACGTACAAAGTGAATATCCATTTCAATGTGTTTAGTACGTTGATGTTGAACAGGATTACCTGAAAGATAAATGGCACTAACATTGTCACCGTAAACCAATGTAGCCTTGTGCATCGGGAAATGTAGCTCCAAAAGTAAATTACGGATCCAACAAGACTAAGAGACAACATTTGCAACTCCTCTATACTCGGCTTCAGTACTAGACCGTGATAACGTTGGTTGTCGTTTGGAGGACCAGGAAATTAAGCTATCTCCGAGAAAAACACAATAACTAGATGTGGATCGCCTAGTGTCAGGACAACCACCCCAATCATCATCTGTATAAGAAATGAGACTGGACAGTGAAGATTTGTACAGATGGAAACCAAAATCTAGAGTGCCTTTTAAATATCGTAGAATCCTTTTAAGAGCATTCATATGTGTAGTCTTTGGATCATGCATATGCAAACAAACTTGTTACACAGCATAGGATATATCCGGTCTCGTGAAAGTAAGATACTGTAATGCACCAGCTAAACTGTGATAATGAATAGGATCCTCATATGAAGAACTAGAAGAGACACTTAGTTTGGACTTAGAATCAATAGGTGTCACAGCAGGTTTACAAGAAGCCATGCTAGCCCGTTCAAGAATTTCTTCGGCATACTTGCATTGACAAAGAAATAACCCTCCTTTATGTCTAGAAACTGCAATGCCCAAAAAATAGCTCAGAGGACCCAAATCTTTCATAGCAAATTCAGAAGCCAGTAATGACATAATCAATTGACGAAGCTTATCAGAAGAAGCAGTAATGATGATATCGTCAACATATAAAAGGATGTATTCCAAACCACTACCCTTGCTGTAGATAAAAAGAGAATGATCAGATTTTCTATGCAAAAAACCAATTGTAGAAATAAAATCTGCAAACTGATGATACCAGGCACGAGGAGCCTGTTTCAGACCATAGAGAGATTTTTTAAGAAGACACACATAATCGGGATGAACTCGATCTTTAAAACCCAAGGGCTGGTGCATATAAACTGTCTCATGTAAATGTCCATGTAAAAATGCATTTTTAACGTCTAACTGATGAATACTCCATGCTTTAGAAATAGCGATGCTGAGAACAGTCCTGATTGTAGCTGCTTTACCACAGGGCTGAAAGTTTCACCACAATCGACACCAACCTATTGAGACCTGCCATCACCAACAAGACTGGCTTTGTGCCTCTCAAAACCATCAGATTTCTTTTTAATTCTAAAAACCCACATTGAACGAATCACATTGACATTAGATGGACGGGGCACCAACTCTCACGTCTTATTTTTAATAAGAGCATTATATTCATCCAATATGGCTGCTTTCCGATTCGGGTCAGACAAGGCAGCTTTGGGATTTCGGGGAAGTGGGGATGGTGTGACTGAAGTCATCAGATTAAAATGTCATTTGGGCCAAAAAATCCCATGCATGCTTCGGGTTGTGATTGTTCGTGTTGGAGGTGGAACTGGTTAGGCAGAAGCAATGGTTGTTGGTGAGGTACTGGTCGGTGTAACATGATCTGCAGGTTGGAGATCACATCGGGGCTCGATTGTGGAAGGTGTATGCATGGAGCTAGTTGGAACACTAGTATCGAGTGGTAGAAATGGGGAAACAGGAGTAACAGGTTCGGATTGCCGAGAAGGAAAAAAAGCAGCTTGGTTTTGCATGGTTTACTGTAGTAAGGGATGCAAGCCATCATCTAAAAACTATAATGATGAGATGATGGTGTATGCAAAGTGGCAAAAGGAAATTTGGACTCATCAAATATGACATGCCTGGAGATGATTATTTTATTACTAGACAAATCATAACATTTAAAGGTGATCGTAAGGTGCATACTGCTCCTCTGACCTACAAGATGTCGAAGGTTGAAAATATGATGGTACAGGTGATCGTAAGGTGCATGTCATGCATTACAAAGCAGTAATGGAATTGGCAGGTCTACCGTAAAGGGAGATACTAAAGATGTTTCCTACGTCCTTGACCAGGTCTGCTCAGACTTGTTATTACAACTTAGAAAAGAAGGTGAGAAGAGATTGGAACAATCTCACCATAATTTTCTTAAAAGAGTATGCTTACAATCTTCAAATGAGAGTCAATTTGAGGAATTTGGAAGTTACTGCACAAAAGAATTATGAGACCTTTACTGATTATATGGCTAGGTGGAGAGCCAAGGTCACGCAAATGAGGAACTGTCTAGATAGGATCAGATTAAGATCTTTATTTGGGGAACCCTGCTAGCTTTTCCAGAGAAGCTGTATTACATGCCCTTAACTAAATTTTCATAAGTGTATGAGGCTGGGACCACCATAGAAGACAAGATAAAAGAAGACAGAAAGTACGGGAATTGTGTCGAGAATTTTAATAAATCTAATTTTCAAGGGTCAAGTTCGTCTGCAAAGACCCCGAGTGCTAACAAGAATACAACAACTGCCACCTTAGATTTAAGAGATACAAATATCTCACAAAGAAGATTCTCTAACTTTGGAACTCCTCTCTCTAAGGTGTTCGAAAAGGTGAAGTTAGCGGGTCTGCTGCGACCGCTCACACTAAGACCTCCTCTGGTACCTTTGCCAAAGAGTTTTGATCTTAATGCATATTGTCATTCTCAATAAGGTAACAATCACACTATCAATCGATGCCTTCGGTTGAGACATGAGATTCAGAATTTGATTGACGAAGGCAAAGTAACTAACCTAGAAAAATTAAGGCCGAGCACGAGGACTAATCCACTTCCAAATTTTCGTAACATGTCGCCTCCTAAAAATCTTTATATGGTTGAGTCTGGAAAAAATCCCGAGGAATTGATGGCTAAATTTGAAGAGGAGGAAGAAAGAGAGAAGAGAGAGAGAGAGAGAGGGGAGAGAGTTGCTGTTGGAGCAGATCTACGTTACGGTCCTAAATGTATGGGATGATAGTGACGAGGAATGGTTCAACCAAAATGAGGAAGTTTGGGTAGGAAGTGAAGATGAGGTGACGGTGAATCCCGTTACTCTTGACATGTGGAGTAGCGAGGAAGAGGAAGAAGCAAAAGTTGTGAATCATATGACCCATAGTGGTTGAGTGTATCAACCTGACATGATCAAGCCTAGAGAAAAAATGAGAAGGCTAGCCCATCGGTCGTACCAAAGAAAGAAGCTGAAGATGACGCGCTGATAAAACAGTTGAAAATAACCCACGCTATAAAATGTTGCTTTCTAATGAAAGGGTTGTGATGCTTCAATTGGATGTTGACGGGTTAAAATCCGAGAAAGGTTTAATCCCCAATTCAAGTGTTAAAGGATTTGATGTAATTGACTCAATCAAGTCCCAACTTGAAGAATTATGCCTTGGAGTGTTCTTTAGGCGCCTATCTCTCTTCTCCACCCTCACTAAATTTATGACTTTAAAGTGGGTTGACCATTTTATCCAGTGTTCATAGGAAAATGAAGTGGTATGGAGTCATTAGAAAAATTAACCATGTCAGTGGCATTAAAAGTGGACCACAAATGCCAATTTGTAATTCCACCAATCCAAGTCGATCAAAGACACTTAATTGAAAGTTTTAAAAAAATTTAAACACCCGATCGATAGTGTTTTCCGTTCAGACAATAAAATAGGAAAAAATCGAAAGTTCAGACATAAAAAATAACATTATCCCTATATAATGAAAGAGTATATGACTTCCCTTAACATTATCCCTACATAATGAAAGAGTATATGACTTCCCTTGACTTCCCTCGACCAAGAATATATATATATATTTTTTTAGGGGAATTCGACTAAGAATAATTACAGGATGAATACTAATATTTGACATAACAACCATTATAGTCAATTAGCCTAAACTTATTTACTTAAGGCAATTTGCTGCCAAGATGACGATGGTGTGAATGCAGTTATTTAATTAGAGTTTAGAGTAGAAGAGAAATATGCTTATGTCAATTAGCCTAAACTTTATTTACTTAAGGCAATTGCGCCAAGATGACGATGGGTGGTGAATGCAGTTATTAATTAGAGTTTAGAGTAAGAAGAGAAATATGCACAAAATGCTGAAATTTAAATGGGTCAGGAGTTTCGTTATTACCTGAGTTAATCGGCGGCGCTTCTTAGCTTCAGCTTGAAAATTCCAGATTAAGCCTCCTCGTTTGGGGAATATTAATTAAAATTTAAATTTAATTAAGTGACCAAATATCACAACAGCAGAGTAATAAAAGCCTACACTAAATGCAGAAAAGCAGTAAAAAGAAACCGCAAGGAGCATAGGAGAGAGAGCAGCCGTCCGTCAACCTAACAGAACTGAGTGAAGTAAAACTGTCATTCGGGGCCTTGTATTTATAGGGGAAAACAAGGCTTGGAGGGCGGGTGCTTACAGCCGTGGACGGCGGGCGCTGCCACCGTGGCCTGTCCAATAGCTAGTTTTTTCGTTCCCCAAAGGCCTTTTTCAGAAAGTCCGTACCTCCAAAAAAATATTTCGGGACCAGTTCTTGCGATCCCGTAACTTTCCGGACGTTTCAGTACCATATTTGCATACTTTCGTTGAAGCTTTCCCGAATGGCCTCCGGTCCGGCCGGACGTTTGCAGTCTGGAAAACACAGGCTTTTTTGAGCCTCAAAATTTTGAGTATTCACAAGTTGCCCCCCACCGGCAACCAATAAAAAATGATTTATGGGGAGTCGATGTTGTCTGAAAAATAAATTTGAAGGCGAAAAATCGGACGCGTCCAGAAAACCCGCCTTTTGGCTATTTTCCTTGCCTGTATTTCTGTACTGTGCTTTGATTGTACTCTACACTTGGTTAGTACTGGAAAATTTTATATGTATGCATGATTATCCACTTTGATTTGTAAAAAAAAACGGGATTTTTTTTCTCAAATTATTTTTCAATTTTCAAATTTTTCAAATTTTTTTTCAATTTTCTGATCTTTTTTTTTCAAAAAAATAAATCCCCTTTTAGCAGAGACTATCAGGAGCCTTGACAGAGCTGCTTTAGGCTTCGATGAATGGACGGTCTCTCCGATCATTCTCCAGGTACTTCCCCTTTTCCTTTTTTTATCTTTTTTTTTTCTTTTGATTCATTCCTTCGTAATAGAAAGGATCCAGTACTCAGGTTTGGTTAAAGGACCACCTCCAAGTGGTTGCTACTCCTACTTCCTTGCCTTACAACCCTTCTCAGTATCATATGCGAAGGATCCTGATCACTCATCCATCTACTGATGCATGGACCTCGTGGCTGATTGAGCTGGGCCCAGATGAGGTACTGTTTGAGTTGGGTCCAAATGAGGTATTGTGGTACATTTCCTGGTATGACATCACCCGCTTTATCCAGGTTAGCTTCCGCCATACCCGAGTTTACCTACTAGGCCTTACACATTGCATGTGGTACTGCGCTTCGCGCATTTTAAGGCGGGATAGACCAAACTGTTTCGATTGTGGATGGCACTTCTGCTGATTCAGTTATTACTCCGGGTGTTACCCGAGCCATCTTTAAGGTCTGGGTTAGAGATCATCACATGGTTAGGCCCCTACCTAATCCTGCCGGTGTTCATACTTCTCCAGAGTACCGAACCTGGTTTATTGCTGCTGTTTGGTTTGCCGATTTGAGAGGCACAAGGAAGAACATACTGCTGAGTGCAATTTGAAGGGTTTCGCTGCAGGTTTGGTACCGATGATGCGGACGGGACTGATGAGGAGATTGTTTGAATGGGCTCCTCGACAGGCGAGGTTGGAGAAGGGTTTACACCTAAAGACGAACATTGAGGATGTTGCTCCACGTAGGCGACGGGACGCTTAGGATTTTTTTTGGACTCTAGACTTTATCTGGAATTTTTGACTTTGGGAATTTTTTTTTTTTTTTGAACTTTAACGGACCCTTTTGCCTTGACTTTATTACTTGAAACGGAATGATATTACACGTTTTGCCTTTTGGGCATTTTCCAACTTTATTTATTCAAGCTCTAATTTTTGCCTAAGCCACCCTTTCGGGTTTTCAACTTAGCGAGCTACCCATTTTTGCCTAAGTCGCCCTTCTCGGGTTTTCAACTTAGAGGGCCTCGACTTTTGCCTAAGCCGCCCTTTCGGGTTTTCGACTTAGCGGGTTTTTTCTCTTTTTTTTTTCACTTCTTTTTCTTTTTTTATTATTGTTGGCAAAGAAAATGAAATATGAAATGATTTTTTTTATTAATGTTTAGACCGCGCCCAATGAGGGCTGCCTACATATCTCCGATACATAATTTCTTGCCTACATATCTCCGATACATAATTTCTTTTTTTTCCGAGGAGAATCAGGTCTAATGTAGCTCTTTTTTACATCATGCAATGATTACAATTACATATAATATCTCTTTAAATGATCTAAATTACATGGATTCGCGAACTCCAAACCATCTAAATCAGTCAAAATGACGGCTCCGCCGGACAGTACTTTCTTTAGAATGTAGGGCCCAGCCCAATGAGGACTGAACTTCCCACATGGGTCTATGACTGGTTGTCTAATTTCCTTCAAGACCAAACAACCTTCTTCCAATTTTCGGTCTTTGACCTTCTTATTAAAATGCCCAGCCATTCTCCTCTGGTAAACCTTGCGTTCGTTGTGGATCGCTTGTAACCCTTTTTTCCTCGATCAGTGACTCCGAGGAGTTTTTGGAGGTGGCTAAATGTTCCCTCTGGACCAACTTCTTATCTGTATTCAGCTGATTTGGGCTTTTAATCACGGAACAAGATGACTCTTCCGCCAGTGGGACTGTAAGAACTTATCTCAGATTAAGCAGTGCAGCACTGTCCATCTCATGACCCATATCAAGGAATGACGGAGTTGCTCCGGTGGGCGTTCTGATGAAAGTCCTATATCCCGCATAGGGCATTCGGTAACTGTTTCATGCAAAGCTTTGTGCTTTTTTAACTATGTCCTTCTGCAAAATGGCTTTTATAGCCTTATTTGGCAGCCTCGTACGGATGACCGATGTTGGTTTAGTAGTGAGCGCAGTAAAGGTGTTAATGGTACTTCATAACACTGTCGGATACTTCTTGTTCGTTTATCAACGAAATCCGAGGAAAATTCACTCTGAAAGTGGACGCCATTATCATGATGAATCTCGAAATGGCGTTCCGTACCGACAAAGGATGTTAGTACGAAAGGAACTGTGCCGCATTCTTGGGCATTCAAAAACCACTTAGTGAAAATAATCCACAGCAATCCAAGGATGAATTGATGACCATTGGAAAAGCCTTTGGTGATCTTTTTCCGATCACAATCTATGCCCCAAGGTTGTAAAGGCCAGGGTGACGCAATGGGATTCAAATGATCGGAGGTTGTTTTTGCAACTTAGGCAAAAACTTTGATACTAATGGCACTTCTGCGCCGGTGCCTCAACGCAATCTGCATTCATAGTTACCAGTAATAACCCAGGTTTCATAATTTTTGAGCCAGAGCTATTCCGTGCATGTGTGGACCGGACTCCCGTTGTGTAAGGAATCATAATGGTTTGAGCTTTCCTTTCATCTACGCATCTTAAGATGTAAACCGTTCCAACTTCTTTTTATATAGAATCCCAGTAAGGAAATATCTGGATGCTAAACCGTCTTAATGTCCGTTGATCAGTCTTCGAGGATCCATGCCGGGTAAGCCTCGTTCCGAAGATTAATTCTGTACGTCCCAAACCACGGGCCTTTGTCATCGACCAAATTCATGAATTGGGCCGCTGTTTCTGTAGCCGAACTGTCAAAAGGTCAAAGATTTGATTCCCTCACATTGACCCATAGGAAGCTAAAGTTAACAAGGGCATCCAGCAAACTGGTTCTTGCTCGGGGCAAGTTAATGGAAAGAACAGATCCTCGAATTGTTTGACCAAATTCGTCAAGCGTTGGTAGGTTAAGGAACCAAACGCTCTTCCTTAATTTTCACTTCCCTTAGAGCGTTTGGAGACACTATTAATTGGAATCCCCGAAAAACCCTAAGGACTTTTATCTCTTTTTCAGGGCCGCTTCTAACCCTTACTGCAAGCTTCATAAACTGCGACTTCATTGTTGTGCAAGTCCGAAATCTAACTCGACTGGCGGAATTGGGACGTATTCTCCACAAGGAGTTTTGAAAACGACTCCAATTCCCATTTCCGTGATAATTCGAAGCTCCATCAAATACATCTCCCAAACGTCCCATTTTCCACAATTCAAGAAAGATCTTCGTCGGGAAACCCACTTCTTTCATTTCGTCTTCCACGGGCAGTTCCGCGCTAATTGGTCACCAAGCTCCTCCTTTTACTGTCCTTTCCCCGTTGTGACAACTTTCAAGTCATAGGCCTCGAGCACTGACACCCACTTTAGCCATCTTACTTGTCAGAACCGGCCTCTCCATAAGGAAGTTTCAAGGGGTTCGATTTCAGAGATAACAAATGTGGTAATAGGATGAAAGGTAGTGCTGTAGCTTTGTACAAGCCCAAACCAGAGCCAGACCATAACTTCTCTATCTTATTATACTTCAGCTCATAGTTTAAGCATCCTTTTGCTCAGGTAGTACACGGCAGTTCTACCCTGGTGTCTTCTGCTTGTTGAGCTAGCATTGCACCCATCGCTTCTTCTGTCACTGATAGGTAAAAACAATACGCAAAGGTTTTCCTGCCTTGGTGGTTTGCAAAGAACTGGCGGATGATAGTAAAATATTGTTTGACCCTGATCAAAAGCTTTCTGACAATCTTCGTTCCATTTTGACGTTTCCTGAGTAATTTGAAAATCGGACCATAAGTATCGGCCAATTGATTAATGAACTGGCTGATGTACTGTAGCCTTCCTAGGAAACCCCGAACTTCTTTCTCCGTCTTCGGTGCTGGCATTTCTAGAATGGCTTTGGCGTTTGAAGGGTCAATCTCTATGCCCTTTCAACTGACCATATGCCCCATAAATACTCCGGATGTAGCTCCGAACAAACATTTCGCCGGGTTGAGCTTTAAGTTGTACTTTCGAAGTCTAAGGAAGAACTTCTCAAGTGCTGTTGTATGTTCTTCAGCTGTTTTTGATTTAACAAAGCTGTTTACGATTTAAACAACCAGTCGTCCACATACACCTCAACTTCTTATGAATCATTGTCGTGGAAGATAGTTGTCGCCATTCTTTGATTAAGTTGCCTCCCGACATTTTTTGAGCCCAAAAAGGCATGACCCTAATAGCAAAGTGGTTACCCACTCCGTGATGAAGTGTCGTCTTCTCTTTGTCTAGTAAATGCATCAATTATCTGATTGTAACGCGAACAGCGAGGTTCAGTCAAGGAGACCATCTCGTGTCCAGCCATTCGTCAACCAACAAGTCAATATGAGGCAAAAGGAAATCGTCCTTCCGGACATGCTTTATTCAAGATCCCGGTAGTCGACACACACACATTCGCACCTTCCCATCCTTCTTAGGAACCGGCACTATGTTTGCTAACCATGTTGGGTAGGCAATAGGCTCTATGAACTTGTTTTCCAATTGTTTAGCTACTTCCTCCTTGATTTTCAAGGACCATTCTGTTTTCAGCCTCCTTAGTTTCTGTTTTACCGGCTTAGCCTCAAGGTACATTGGAATCTTGTGTACTGCTGTTGCTGGGTCAATACTCGTGATGTCACTAGCCTTCCACATGAAGTAATCGGCAAACTTCTTCAAGCATTCAATGATCTGTCCCCTGTTCACACAGTCAGATGCAATGTATGTATGTTCATTTTCATTTTCCTTCTTCGCCAAATGATTAATTTTCTCTTTTTCATTTTTTTTATTTCCCTTTATTTCCGGTTTTCAATTATTTTTCCTAGGATAAATGCTTGGAAAGATTGACACGCAAAGGGTAGCCAATGATCTGTAAGCTTTTATTGATAAGGAACGGAATCGTCTTCAAAAATTACATCAAAATTTAAAATCCAGATTTTTTCCAATCCCGATACAGAAGACTCGGAATTGAACTCATAACCTCGATTTTAGACTTAGGGTCAGACTCAGACTCAGTACAGGAACTTGGCATCAGGTTCCTAGACTCTAGGTTTGCCTCGGGAAGGGTTTTTGTCAGCAAGCGCGCTCCTTCCTTGGTATACCAAGTTGGTGAGAGGCACTTTATTGCTTGGCTTGATCAGGCTCAGCAAGTCTTGGTTCCCATCATTACTAGTAATAACTACAACCTCGTCAAAGAGACTGGGTTGCATGAGATCTTCTATCTCCATCTCGGTTATTGCCTCTGGCTTGTTGTCCCGGGCATCAGCAAATATTTCCAGCCCAGGTAGCATTTTCTTAGCCGTCGGGAAGTAGAATGGTTCCTGGAAGCCATAATAAGGAATTGTTTTTAACTGCTTCTCCCGGTTTACAGAAGTAACTGTTCAAAGTCAGAAGGTAAGGCCGCATCTGTACACTCTCCTTCCTTCCCCTTCTGGTTCTCTTAGCATGGTCCTCATTAGTGGGTTCATAACCTAGTCCAAAGGTCCCTTCATTCACTGGGCACTCCCAGGCTTGCAGTTTGGGATATGTGTTCCCGGACCTTGCCATAACCCGGCAGGTAGGACATTTTCAGCATTAAAGGAACCATGCAGTTTATTTGCGTCGTCCCGAAATCAAAGAGAATTCGAGAGTTTGCAGTTTTTCCCCCTATGCACTGTGCTGTGTCATATTGAAATCCTGAGAGGGGCAGGTTGACATTCTCAGGATTGACCTCAAAGAGAGGCTGGCCCTTCATCTTCTTCAGTTGGCTATAGACATCCCCCTGAATAGTTATAATTTTGCCCTCGTAA
>NW_023591078.1:110948-160967 GCF_014843425.1 Jatropha curcas | reverse complement strand
AAAAAAAAAAAAAAGGGGGGGGGGGAAGGGGGAAGGGGGAAAAAAAAAAGGGGGGGAAAAAAAAAAAAAATTTTTTTTTTTTTTTAAAAAAAAACCCTTTTTTCCTTTTTTTAAAATCCTTCTTTTTATTTGGGCAGGTCTTGAAGCAAAAACAATAACAAAAAAGTTAGCTTTTTTAATCTCTTATGTCCGCATGGAGTGTGTGGGAATGCTCGAAACAAATCTTCCTTTTTGGCAACAAAATGGATTGGACTCCCCTTTGAAGATGTTTTAGTGCTACTGCTTCTTATTCCTTTTTCAAAGACTTCAAGGAATGCCTTGGTGAAAACCGGCAAATACCCAGGTACAAAATTTGCACGTAACCACTCCTATTACCGATCTAAGGGAGAGTGGACTGCCATGTTGATTGCCCCTCATTTTCTAATTATACATCGGGCGGATATCATGGCTGGGCATCGTTTTTGAAGACATGAAGGGCCAATTTTTTGCGTGCTATGTGTCCAAGCTTCTATGAAGGTCAACCCTCTCCACTTATGGCAGAAAGGTTTGGCTTGCGTTTCACTTTACAGTTTATAGCTCGGCATATTCAGAGTGCGGGTACTGATCACCTCATAGATTCCAAAAGTATTTTTAATGCTTCTTTTGTCTAAGACTAGAGATATGGAGTGAGTTGGGTAAATTTGTTATTTCTGATTGTATATTGTTTATTAATCTCCATTCCACCATTCCACTAGTCAAAGTTCGTTGGATTAGAAGACACGATAATATAGGTGCTCATTGTCTAGCTAGAGCGTCCTATCGTTTTAATCGTGTTCATATTTGGGACTCAGTACCTGACTATTTGATGGATTATTTTTCCTTGAGATAATATATGATACTTTTTCTCTTTCAAAAAAAAAATTGATGAAAAAGGACATTTTTATGAAAATTAAAAATGAAAAATTATAATGTCTCCCTATAGAATGCCAAAATTAACTACTTTGTCTTCTTTTTTTTATTTAAATATACTACATTATCTTCTTATTTTACCTTCATTATACTAATATACTTCCTTTAACTTAGTTCATTTTGGACGTTAAATGAGAAAATAAAAGCCCTTCTACAACTGTAAAAAAAAATTTGAAGTTTTGTTTTTAGGTTTCCTTGATCATTGTCGCCAATGCCACCTTTTTAATCAATCTATACGAATCCTTGTAAGAGCATTCAAGTTTTGCTTCCTTCCACTCCACAAAACCCCAATCAGGCAAACCTCCTGGCTATCTCTGCACCCCTACCTCTTGATAGTGTTAGATGATAAACCAAGTCAGCAATCAAAAAGGAAAAAGGGGACCAAAGTCAGTTAGAGAAAATTAGTTTGTTGCAACCAATTGTACAGCTAAGCAAATTAGTTAGCAGTAGCTTGTAATTTATGTGATATATAGCTGTAAATAAACATTAGTGTAATTATTCTTTTTGGTTAATCAATACACATAGCCAAATTCAGTTTCTTCTTTTCTCTGAAACTTCACATGGTATCAGAGCTCTTTCTTTGATTTTCTTCCACTTCCTTTGATTTTCTTTCTCTTTCTCGCTTGCCGAACACCATCTGGTTTGCCATTTCCTAGATTTTACTTTATTAATCTTTGATTTCTTTACAACTTAACAGATTTCCTCTGTCAATTTGACTGATTCACTCGATGACGACTCCATGATTCACTCGATGACGACTCCAACTTTGCATCTAACACGAGATCCGATGCATCACTTTTATCTCCATCCAAATGAGAATCCAGCTCTTGTTCTGGTTTCACCGGTTTTGACAGGAGTAAATTATCATAACTGGTCTCGCGCTATGAAGATGGCGTTTCTTTCCAAGAACAAATTGAAGTTCGTTGATGAACTCTTACAATACCTGCTGTAGGAGATCCACTTTATCCTGTTTGGGAACGATGCAACACTATGGTACTCTCTTAGCTCATTCATTCTTTATCGCCTTCACTTACATAAAGTGTCTTATGGTTAGACAAAGCTGTTGAGGTTTGGAATGATCTCAAAGAAAGGATTTCACATGAGATATTGTTAGAATTTCTGACTTACAGGTGGAGATTTATGCTCTTAAACAAGGAGAGAAGTCAGTTACTGAGTATTTCACGGAACTGAAAATCTTATAGGATGAACTTCTTAATTTTAGAGCTCTACCTGTTTGTATATGTCAGAATCCTCGTACTTATGGAATTGTGAAAAGAATTAAGCAATATCAAGAGAATGATCAATTCAACACAGTTAAATCACAGATTTTGTTACTTGATCCTCTCCCAGCAATAAATAAGGTTTTTTCCTCTAGTTCTGCAACAAGAAAGACAGATTAACTATGGCTTTTTTCATAGTATCCATGACTTAACTCTATCAAAAGCCAAAGCATTTGTAAACAAGAGATTTCTTACTGATGCTAAAAGCTTTCCTAAGCCAAAACAATCTTTCCAAAAGTTTAATTACAAAGGATCTACGGTTGATAAAAGGTTTTGCACCTACTGTGGTCAATCTAGACACAATTGATACCTGTTACAAGAAGCACGAGTTTCCACCTGGTTATGGCTCTAAACAGAAGCTTCATATAGTCTCTGCGAATAATGTTACTAATAATGCAGATTTCTCCTCTGCATCTCGAGACAATGTCTATTCAGTGAATTTTGCAAATCAAGAAGCCTTGGGATTGAGCACAAATGTGGCATTGACCTTAGATCAGTATAGCCATTTGCTTAACTTGCTGCAAACAATTCGTGTGAGAGCTTGGCCTTACCAACTTAGCAATAGCACTTGATTTTCCAGCAGTAAATCTAATTAAATCAGTGACCAACAAACATTCAGTCACTAATATGGTTTCTTTTACTGCACCAGAAATCAGTGACCAACAAACATTCAGTCACTAATATGGTTTCTTTTACTGCACCAGAGAACATATCAAGTAATCATTTTGTTCTTGCTTATTGTGCTGTTGTGGATCAGTGGGTCGTTGACATAAGTGCCACTGACCACATTACTTTTAATCTCAAACTTTTCATTACTTATTGCCATATAAAACCAATACCAGTTGTCTTACCTAATGGAACTAGAGTGCACGCTTTAATTTCTAGTACTATCAGTATATCAGAATATCAGAATTTTTAGGTCAACATACCTCAGTTTACCTTTAACTTGCTTTCCGTTTCTAAACTTATCAAAGTTCTCTTTTGTTGTTTCTCCTTTTATGCTCAATATTGTCATATACAGAACCGAACACTTGGAGACTGATTGGTACACTGAAGTAAAAGAGGGACTATATGTGCTTAATCCTGCTCACTCCAACAAGCAACAACCACTTTCTCTTCCAAACTAGTGACAGCAATAACAAATTCATCTTTTGACCTTTAGCACTTCAGATTAGGCCATCCTTCTCTTACTAGAATAAAAGCTTAACAGAGCTTAGATTCTAATATTTCATACAAAGCAAATGAATGTTGTGATGTTTGTCACTTTGCAAAACAAAAGGCTTTGCCATTTTTTCTGTAAGCAACTCAGTTTCTACTAATGCTTTTGATCTTATACAAGTTGATATATGGGGTCCTTTATCTACTCCTTTCATTCACAATCACAAATATTTATTAACCATAGTAGATGATTGCACTAATTGCACTAAAGATACATGGTTGTATCTTTTAAAACTAAATCTCAAGCTAGATCATCTCTTCAAACCTTTTTCCATTTAGTTGAGACCTAATTTAACACTACAATCAAAACTGTTAGGAGTGATAATGGCTATGAGTTTTTATGCTTCAAACCAATCACTAAACCAATCAATAAAATGGCATTGTGAAGCCCCTCTTATACTATTGGTCTTATACTGTTATACATCTTGTGTATGTGATCAATAGACTACCTACACCTCTTCTCAAAAATAAATCTCCATTTCAGCTGTTGTATAAAGTTCCTCCCTCTTTTGATGATCTTAAAGTCTTTAGCTCACTTTGCTTTGCTAATACACTTCCTACAAACAGATCTAAATTGGACCCTAGAGCAAGAAAATGTATTTTCTTAGAATTCAAACCTGGTACCAAATGTTTTTTACTTCTTGACCTTCAAACCCACACCATTTTCATTTTAAGAAATGTTTCATTCCAAATGTTTTTTACTTCTTGACCTTCAAACCCACACCATTTTCATTTTAAGAAATGTTTCATTTTATAAGAACATTTTTCCATTGCATTCTTCAAATTTTCCTGCATCTGTTTCTTTGCCTACTAACTTTACTATACCAGATTTAGATCTTTCTTATCCTGATCCTAATGTTTCACCTCCACTAATCATTCCCACCAATCCTCCACTTGCTCCCTCGACTTCTATTTTACCTATTCCTAGGCAATCAAACAGAACCAGGAGACCTCCAACTTACCTACAGGATTATCATTATAGTCTCTCCTCTGTTGCAGATTCCTCTCAGTCCTTCAAGCAATCAAAATGTATTTCTTATCCTTTTTCTTCTGCCATCTCTTATTCTAAACTGATCCCTCATTATTTGGCATATATTTTGAATATTACTATTGATAAAGAACCCACAACATATAAACAAGCAGTTAAGTTTGAGTATTGGAGAGAAGCAATGAAAACTGAACTTTTGGCTCTCGAACAAAATAATACCTGGACTGTGATAGATTTGCCTCAAGAGAAACAACCAATTGGTTGTAAGTGGGTATTCAAGATCAAAAGAAAGGATGATGGGCCAATTGAACGCTATAAGGCAAGATTAGTTGCCAAAGGGTATACACAAATTGAGGGAATAGATTACTTTGATACATTTTTTCCTATTGCAAAAATCAGTATGGTAAGACACCTTTGGCCTTAGCCTCATCCAATTCTTAGTATTTGCACCAATTAGATGTTAATAATGCATTCTTACAAGGTGATTTACATGAGGAGGGTGTATATGGAATTGACTCAAGGTCTTACTTCTAAATCCAACCAAGTAAGTCTACTTAATAAGTCACTTTATGGCTTGAAGCAGGCTGGTAGGCAATGGTTTTCAAATCTCTCTACTGCATTGGAGTCTTTGGGTTATAAACATTGGTTTTCAAATCTAATTCTGTCACACTACTTTTATTGTATGTAGATGATAGCATCATGGCTAGAGTAGATTTAATTGAAATTAACAAAGTCAAGCATTTTTAGATACTACTTTCAAGATCAAAGATTTGGGAGAACTTAAATTTTTCTTGGTCTTGAGGTGGCTCGATCCCCTAATAATCTTTTTCTTAATCAAAGAAAATACACCTTGGATATTCTTTCAAACACAGGTTTGTTGGATTCCAAGCCTGCAAAAACCCCATGGATTCCAAACTTAAACTACTGCTGGCTCTCCTTTATCTAATATTCCTCAATACAGAAGACTCATTGGCAGGTTACTTTACCTGATCTCCACCAGACCAGATATCTCCTTTGCAATACAGCAACTCAGCCAATTTTTAGATTCTCCTATTTCTATTCATTTTGTTGGCTGCACATAGGGTATTACAATACCTTAAGGGATCTATAGGGGCAGATTTTTTTTTCTTCAAGCTCTATTATACAATTATTTTTTTCTTGAAGCTCTATTATACAATTAAAGGGCTTTAGTGATTCTGATTGGGCCGGTTGCATCGATACCAGAAAATCAGTTACTGGTTATTTGATTTTTCTTGGTTCTTCTCTAATTTCATGGAAAGCAAAGAAGCAATCCACAGTTTCTAAGTTCTCTTCAAAGGCTGACTATAAAGCTTTAGCTACAACTACATGTGAATTGCAATGCATGATCTCTTTGTTAGCTGATATGCATGTGTTACACCCTTCTCCTGCCTTGCTTTACTGTGATAATAGATCTGCCCTTCAAATAGTAGCAAGTCCTAAATTCCATGAGTGCACTAAGCATATCGAAATTGACTGTCACATAATAAGAGAAAACGTACAATCTGGTTTACTGAAGTTGCTCCCTCTCAAATCTGCAGATCAACTTGCAGATGTGTGCCCCAAACATCTTCCTGTTCTTCCCTTTAATACTCTAATTTCCAAGCTGGGAGAAGTTAATATCTACTCTCTAGCTTGCGCCGGAGGGGGGCGGGGGTGTTAGATGATAAACCAAGTCAACAATCAAAAAGAAAAAAGGGCACCACAGTCAGTTAGAGGAAATTAGTTTGTTGCAACCAATTGTACAGCTAAGCAAATTAGTTAGCAGTAGCTTATAATTTATGCGATACATAGCTGTAAATAAAAATCAGTGTAATTATTATTTTGGTTAATATACACAAAACCAAATTCAGTTTCTTCTTTTCTCTGAAACTCCACAAATAGAGCTTAGAGTTTTGAGATTAAAATAGAGCTTGAGTTTTGAGTTGAGATTAAAAGAGATGAAGCTTGTCATAATCTTATTTCTTTTTGTTTGTTGTTTTGTTATTGAGAAATGCATGGAAGATGAAAGAAAATTATTTCGTCTCTTCAAATCTCTTTACTTGTTTCTAGGTTTCCTTTTTTAATTGCATTGATTTTATTTCCTATTCTTCTTTTGATTTTCCTATTTTGCTTCCATTGATTTTTTTTTTTTTTCTGGTTTCCATTTAAGTTTACTTCAATTGTAATAGTTAATAATAAAAGAAGAAAATTTGATTGGGTTTTAATTAAAGACTAAGAAAATTAGTAATATTTAAAAAGCGAAAAGAAAAAAAAAATTTGGAAATGAAGGAAAAGTTGATGGAGAAGGATCAGATGAGAGAGAGAACTCCGCCACAAGAAAGAACAAGTCTGTTCGTTATATGCCCTATAGCCAATTCAATTGGTTATATTTTGAATATAATATTTCATGTAATAAATATTTTATTATTAGTAAAATACATTTATTTATCTTTTATATTATATTGGTTGAATCTTAGTAAAAAATAAAGTCCATGAGACAATATGCTTTGTGAAATAAATTATAATGGTATTTATAATTATGAATTTTATATTTGCATTAAAGCAATATCTCTAAATATTTCTTGTCAATATTCTTCTCATTATTATACGATGATTAGAGTTATTGAGACTAATACATATTATGTTCTTTCCTTAAGGAAGTAGTTGTTCTCATAAGTTGAGATGTATGTGATATCTAGAACTAATATGTAGTTGCTTGTTATTCAAACAAGTCTACTGAATTGACCTACATGAAAATTCCATATGGAGAGTTACCTGTATTTATGGAATACTCCAATGATAGTTGTATTTATGGAATACTCAAATGATAGTTGTGTAAGTGATCTTTTGACTTGAAATTACTAAGCTATCTTGTATGGAGATAATTATGTTTTGATTATTCGTTCATATTATTCATGAATGAATAATAAGCAATGATTTTTTTGGACATAGTAGGAACCGTATGGAGATACTTGTGTAATTAAGAGAGGATTTATCACCTTAGGTAAATCAGGAAAAATGTTCTAATTATTCTCTACTAGTATTGATTAAGAAATCTTTGCGCAAGATAGAATGAAATTAGCAAATTAAATTAATGAGCAAATTAGAATTTGAAATTTCAATTCAAATGATCAATGGTTTAAGGTTACCAGCAACTAACATGATTTAGTAAAGCAAGACATACTTCATGTCTAATTAATTACTAAATTAGAACATTAATGATGAAAGTATATTAATTACACTGATAAATTATGCACTGAAAGGTTAAATCAAACCACTTTGACTTTTCAAATATTTAGATAGTTTTAACATGTTGCTGGACAATGTATTTGACCTTTAAATATTAATTAAATAATTTAATTTATATTTATTGTCAACATATTTAGAACCTATAAGGTCACACGTATAAGAATGGATATGAGAAAGTGAAAACGAGAAATATAATCAAGTGTGACTTGATTACAAATTAATTTTGGGATATTAAGGGTAAAATTGTAATTTATATTTAATTACAATTTGACCTAAATTATTAATTATTGACTTAATTGATTTATGTCTAAAATTTATTAAGATAAATTTTAGATTAAATAAACATAATATTTTAATTATTTTACAATTATGATTTATATTTTAAATTAGTTAAACAAATAGAATTATAATTGATAATGAGGAGAATTATTGCTATATTCATTTATGATTATACTTTATTTTACTAAAGTTTTAAATAATAAATTATAATTTATTATTTATGATATATAAGGTTTTCATATATAAGTTTAAGAAAGACGGATTAAAGACTCGGTAGTTGTTTGCTCTATAGCCACAAAAACTACATACATATGCAGCGTAAGTTAGACTAAACTCAATTATACACTCTAAGCCTCTCTAACCTTCTAAAAACAATTTAGCTCTTTCGCAATTGTTTCTATGTCGTTATGAATACTACTAAAGGGTTCTCCGAACATGTAAGACGCGCTTGTGGTTTTACAATATTTTGTAAATAATTATAATTATTTCGCATACATTATTTTTATATGATTGAAACTTCAATGGAGTAATAGTTACTCAGAAGGCACATATATTAGAGTGATTAATTTCGAAATTAATTCATGTGCTGAATATTTTTGATATTTGATAAAATTAAATCTGGTTTCTTTAAAAATTTTCCCACAGATTAGATTTCATTTATTTTGATTTAATTAAAAAAAAGAATTGAAAAAAGAAAATTTTATCGAAGAACACTGATGTTTATGTCAGTCGCCTCAGTTCAATTTATTTTGATTTAATTAAAAAAAAAGAAATTGAAAAAGGAAAATTTTATCGAAGAACACTGATGTTTATGTCGTCGCCGTTGCCGGACCGCCTGCCACCGAGAGCCGCGGGCGGCAGGGCTGCGTCTGGCTCGCCTGGACCCGCGCCGCTTCCCTGCAAGTGCTCTGGTGCGGAACGGTAGCCTTCTCTCTGTTTCGTTTTAATTTAAAAAAAAAATTTTTAGAAACCCCGTTTTTCCGGCGAAGCAGCGCCGTCTGAGCCAAGGCAGAGAAGGACCACGGTGTTCCGACCACCGAGGCACTGTCTCTGGCAGAGATAGCATCGTCGAAGTCCCTGGCCATAGCTGAAGCGTTGATGCTGCGGCGGCGAGGGTTTTCAGTTGAAACCACGATCTGATTTTTAGAAGATGACAGCACAATTGCGTTTTGATCCCTGAAGGTTTTCCAGATTTCACCAGGGTCTGAAATTGTTTAATTGTTTAGTAATTCTAATATGATTAGAATTAGTAAAATTGATTTATGAAACAATTTTATAAATTCTAAAATTAGTTTTAATAAGATTTGATATAGGAATAAAATTTTTTATTCATTAATTGATATTGAAAAATATCAAAAATGAAATTTTAGTAGTTGAAATTTTATTTTCAGCACATGAGACCAATAATTAATATATATTTATATTAGATAATATTTAAATGCATTTAATATGATTATTATGCATGATGGGTCATTATAAACATTAGAAAGACCTATGTGATTTGTTTTATTATATTTGGTTGAATGGTTTATGATTTGTTTTATTATATTTGGTTGAATGGTTTATGTAATTTTAAATAGAGCCTGCGTGTTCTATTTCTCTTTTATTTTGGGTTGTAAATTTTCTTATTTATTTCATTCAATTATGTAATAGTTAGATAATTAGAATATGTAAATAGAATATCATTTTGTAACCCAAGAAGAAAAGAAAAATTTTAGAAATTACATGGAGCACTGAAAAATCCGAGTCAAGGAGCTGCTATTGAGCCTTATGAAGATCTAAGAAGCTACTACCTAGGATTTTTTTACCATCTACTTTCCTTAATGGTCCAAGGAAATTAGTTTTAGAAATGTCCATAATCATCCAAATGGTCCAAGGAAATTAGTTTTAGAAATGTCCATAATCATCCAATTAGAATGGCATGCTAAGGGAATATGTTATGTATGTATGATATATGATATGACCATCATGCCAAAACATGAAACCTGCGATTAAATTTTAATTAAAAATCCCTTAATAAAATTTTAAGTACATATTAAGAATATGATTTATTGTCACCCATTATTATAGCATGAAAACCAAAGCTCTATTACATTTGGCTTGTTGGAAAATCCAAGGTCATTTTTAATCAAACATGTTTAATGCTATCAAATAATCTGAACAATGGTTTTACTTAACCAATTTATATGATTTGGATGAGAAAACTCATGATCATATGATATTAGGGCAAAGGTTAGGCGAAACATATTTGATATGCCTCGACAAGAGTTGTCACTTAACTAATCTAAGAGTCATATAAAGATGTGATTGATAAATTGTATTATCTACCTAAATTAATTCAATATAACTTGTTGGGAAAATCCAAGATTATATGGGTTAATAAGGATCTTAAGCCTACTAGGAGATGTAAACGCTGGATTTCCCGAATTAATAGAAAAATTTCAATAAAATAGTGAGAGACCTAAATTAAAATTAAAGATCTTATTTAATTTAGTATTGCATGAAATTAATACTTGATATCTCTATAGTTGTAGATCAATTATCACTATGAGTAATAACCTATGTTTGCATAGCATACCTGATGCTAATAAATTGACTGGACTAATAAATTGACTGGACCAAACTTTATTGAGTAGTATCGCAATTAGAGAATTGTTCTCATGCAAAAAAAGAGGTTATATTGTCCTTGACAAGAACAAACCTGACATTCCCACTGATGATGCTACTGAAGAAGAAAGGAATAACTTCATTTGTCATACTGATGATGATGAACATGCGGCATGAGTGATGTTAGCCAGCATGAGTTTTGAACTTCAAAAGCAACATGAGAATATGGATTCTCAAACCATTATCTTGCATCTTAGGGAGCTATTTGACTCCCAAAGTAGGTCTGAGAGGTATGAGACCTTTAAGGAATCGTTCCGTTGTAAGATGGCAGAAGGCTCTTCAGTTCGAATCGTTCCGTTGTAAGATGGCAGAAGGCTCTTCAGTTCGTGTACACGTTCTGAAGATGATGGCTATATTGAAAAATTGGGTCAATTAGACATTGTCATGGACCATGAGTTGAGTATTGACTTAGTCTTACAGACCTTACCACCCAATTATTCACATTTCATTTTGAATTTTAATATGAACAAGTTGGATGCTTCCTTACCTTAGTTGCTTGGTATGCTTACAACCGCTGAAGGAGCCTTTAAGAAGGATATAACTCCTATACTTATAGTTCAGTCTTCTAAGGATAAGAAAAAGGGCAAGAAGAAGCAGAATAAGAAAAAGGCACTAAATTCCAAATGGAGGTATGAGTAAAGAAAAGGGTATCTGCCACTACTGTGGCAAAGATGGCCACTGGAGGAGGAATTGTAGGAAATATCTTGCGATTGTGGAAGCAAAGAAGCTTGAAGAAGCTTCTGCTTCATGTATGTTTATGATTGAAATTAATCCTTCTATTTTAGTTTTGAGTTGATTTGAACAAGAAGAGCTTATTCCATTTGGGTATTAGATACCTAATATGATAGTCATATTAATATAATAACGTCAGGAACTTAAAGGAAAAATAAAAATTGAGGGGAAAAGAGGTATCTGTAATGTGTAGCTCTTGTGGAGCAAAGGTTGCTGCATTAGCCATAGGGAACATATTTTGGCTTAGTAATTAGAATTAAAATAATTGTTATTTTATTTTCAATACTTAGTAGAAAACATTGTTTCAGTTTTTCATATTTAGTTTGTTTCAGTTTCATATTTAGTTTTGAATAATAGATTCAAATTTTGTTATTAAGAACAATAGTTGTTCTTTTTATAATAAAGATATTTTATGAAACTGGAATCAATACATATGATTTATATAATGTTTCTATTGATAAACTCCTCATCAACATAAACAGCAGGAAATCTAAAATAGATAATAAAACTTATCATATCTTCGGCATTGTAGACTTGGTCACATTAATAAAACAAGAATCACTAAGTTGCATAAAGAAGGTTACTTTGAATCTTTTTTATTATGAGTCATATGAAACTTGTGAATCATGTTTCATGGGTAAAAAGATTAAAATACCCTTTACATGAAAATGTGAAAGGTTAAAAGAATTATCGAACCTAATACATCCAGATGTACATGGACCAATTACTGCCTAGGCCATAGGTAGACGTGAATATGTTTCATTATATTTACTGATGACTATATATGGTTATGTGTATATATAATGAAACATAAATCTGAATTTTTGAAAAGTTCAAGGAATTCAGAAATGAAGTTGAGAAACTAACTAAAAGTATTAAAACACTTTGATTCGATCGAGGCAAAAATACTTAAGTTAAGCGTTTTGAGATTATCTATTAGAAAATGTGAATCGTACCTTATTAGATATAGTACAATCCATGATGAGTATTGTAGAATTTTCTTCATCCTTTTAAGGTAATGCAATATACATTCTAAATAGAGTTTCATCCAAATCTGTTGATAAGATTCCATGTGGGCCAACACGCTTATGTGAAGCGTTTGAGATCTGATAAGCTATGAGCTAAATCAGATAAATGTAAGTTTGTGGGATATCCAAAAGAAATTATTTCCAAAAAAATATTGGATATTATTTCAACCATCCTTTGAGAGAAATATTTCAACCATCCTATTGAGAGAAAAATGTTTATCTCAAAATATGCTACCTTTCTAGAAAAGGTATTTATCCTTAAAGGAAGCAGTGAGAGCTAGGTAGAACTTGAAAAGTTCAAGAACCTCAAATACACATTAAAGATGAAACTAGAACAATAGATTGTTACATTAGATTAACACTCATAATACATTAGTTAAAGAACCACTGCGTAAATCTGTTGGGATGAGCCGTGCTCTTACAAAGGTTGGACCTTCTTATGGAGACTCGAACCTAACAAATATAAGAGAAATGTTTGACATTTTACATGCAATTGCAGCATATCGTGATTATGAAATTTATCATATTGATGTCAAAACTGCATTCTTAAATAACAAATCTAATGATTTTTGAATCAAAAGAATTTCCTAATATAGTATGCAGACTGCAAAAGTCCATTGGTAGACTTTAGCAAGCCTTTGTGGAATGAGAACATCTGTTTTAATGAAATAATTAATTAGTTTGATCACATTAAAAATAGGGATGATCTTTATGTGTATAAGAAGGTCACTGGGAGCAGAATGATATTTCTTATTTTGTATGTTGATAACATATTAATAATAGGAAATTACATTCTATTACTTTAAAATTTTGGTCATGTCATCCAAGAACTTCTCCATTTGAGAAATGGCTTATATACTTTGTATTAAAATCTATAAGGATAGATTCAATAGGCTGCTAAGATTATTTGAATCCACATATGTTGATAAAGTGCTAAGATTATTTGAATCCACATATGTTGATAAAGTATTAGCATTTAGGAATCCAAAAGAGGATACCTACCTATATATCAATCTAATCTGGATGAAAGTCACTGGACTGTTGTTAAAACTATTCTTAAGTATTTAAACATAATTAAGGATATTTTTCAGTTGTGGAGAAACTGATGAACTAAGAGTTTATGGATACACTGATGCATAGGATAAAACACATGGGTAATTGGCTTTAGTGCAAGTAGGAGACTGTTAGTTATATACCCTGTAGCCAATTCAATTGATTATATTTTGGATATAATTTTTCATGTAATAAATATTTTATTATTAATAAAAGACATTTATTTATCTTTTATATTCTATTAGTTGAATTTAGTTGAATTCTTTGGTTAAAAGATAAAAGTCCATGAGACAATACTGCTTTGCGAAATAAATTATAATTGTGGTTATTATAATTATGAGTTTTATATTTGCATTAAAGTAATGTCTCTAAATATTTCTGGTCAATGTTCTCCTCATTATTAGACGATGATCAGAGTTGTTGAGACCGGTACATATATGTTCTTTTCTTAGGGGAGCAGCTGTTCTCATAAGCTGAGATATATGTGATATGTAAAATTAATATATAGGTGCTTGTTATTTAAACAAGTCCACTAAATTGACCTGCATGAGAATTCCGTATGGAGAGTTACCTATGTCTATGGAATACTTAAGCGATGGTTGTGTAAGTGATCCTTTGACTTGAAATTACTAAGCTATCTTGTATGGGGATGACTATGTTTTGATTCTTCGTTCACATTAGTCATTCATGAATAATAAGCAATGATAATGATTTTTTGGACGTAATAGGAACCGCACAGAGCTTACTATGTGTCGTTAAGACGAGGATCATCCACTCTAGGTAAATCAGAGGAAAATGTTCGTAATTGTTCTCTAACTGGTATTAATTGAAAAAAAATCCTTTGCACAAGATAGAATGAAATTTTAGCAAAATTAAATTTTTGATAATTTCATTCAAATGATCATGGCTAAGCATTAAAGGGGAACTTAATATGATTTAGCTAAAGCAGAAATTACTCCATACCAATTACTAAATCAGAAACATTAAATGATGAAGAGATATTTAATTACACCGATAAATTCATGCAGTTTGAAAGGTTAAGTCAAAAACCACCATTAAACTTTCCAAATATTTGGAATAGTCTTGACATGTGCTAGACAATGTTACTAAAACCTACAAATATTAAATTAAATAACTTTTATTTATATTTGTTACAACAAATATTTGGAATCTAGAAGGTCACACAAATTTAAGAATAGATATTGAGAAAGTGTATTTGACTTAATCGATTTATATCTAAAAATTTATTAAGATAAATATCAGATTAAATAAACCTAATATTTTAATTATTAATTTAATTTATTTTTAAAATAGTTAAAATTAATTAATTAAATTAATTAAATTAAAAAATCGTATTGTCATATTATTATTGATCTATTTATTTAAATTGTTTAAAATAAATAAATAGGTTACATATATATTTTAGTTAAATTTATTATTTAAAAGTTTTAAACTTAAATTAATTTTAGTTATAATTTATTTATTTAAAAGTTTTAAATAAATAATTATAATTTATTTATTTATGACCGAAAGTTTTCATATATAAGATTTAAGAGACAATCTAAAGACGGTAATTGTTGCTTATAGCCACAAAACTAAACATATAGCGTAAGATAGTTAGTCCCATTATACACTTTAACCTTTCAACCCTCTAAAATAATTTTAGAATTTTAAATTGTCCATTCGTGTAGATACTACTAGAGGCGGACACTTGGACGACTTGTTGTTTGCGACAACCTAGCCGCGTAGATTGAAGTTTCAAAAAAACTGCAAAAAATGTATTCTTTTAAACAATTTTTATTGATCTAATCGTTTAAACAGATCCTTATTGGTATAATTATATTATTCCGCTACGTATTATTGATATTGAAACTCAACATAAAAGAGAGGTAGAAGAGAGAGCGAAACTTAGGAATAAGAAATTCTTATCTTACCTCAAACCTTTTTTTTTTAGATTGACTAACGTTTATAAACATAAGAATAGAAGAATTGAAAGGAATAAATACATAAAGATAAAATAGTATGTTTTCTAAAAAATATATACAGACTAGTTATTTTTATATTTTATAAGGACATGATTATAATTTTTATAAATTATAAGTCATTTCTATTGTTTGAATGTGCAATATCTTATATTAGATTAATAGAAGCCACATTACTAAAGTGTTATATATTCCATATTAATAGACACTAATAATACTAAATCGGTTTTAGTAAATCGTAATAACAACAGAAAATAATGTTTATATTAAAATTCTATTTAATTATTATTGTACCGCATTTTATTAGAATATATGTATTTCATTAGAATTCCCTACAGAAAGTGTAATGATAAACCTCAGTTTGCTAATTAAATGTAACACAAAATTTTTTAATAAAAAAAAAGAAAATTTGAGAAGCAGAAAAACCAAAAAATACTTTTTTTTTTTTTTTAATTATAAGAGCCAGTTTGTAGTTTTAGCTTTTTTTTATTTTTATTTAGATAATAAAAATTGGATTAGGTGGAGTATTATGCAATTAGCTCAAGTCCGATATGTCATGGGCTTCTTGGCCATTTGGGTCCCAAAACGTAGCTGGCCTCATCTCAAGTGAAAGTTTCCTTACAATTTCAATAGCCTAGCTTGATTTAACTTGGTCCCAAAAGTGTTCAACTGTGGGCTCCGGCCGGACTTATAGGAGTCGGTTTGTTTCTAGAAAATAAGTTATAGAAAATATTTTTCTTTCTTACAAAAGGATTTTTCAAAGTTCATTATTTCTTTCTTTTTTTTTTTCTTTTTTCGAATAATCTTTTTTCGAATAATCCTTAAATTTGTGTCTTGTGATACAGATATGAGTTATTGTTTCCTGTATTTTGAGATTATTGTTACCCATATTTTTTACGATTTTATTCTTAGATCTAGTCGTTTGAGAGTTTCTGAGTTTTTTAATGGTGATTTTGTTTATGGTATTTTATTATTTGGACAGTTATGTAGAAAAAAGTGTAGATCTCCTTTTTGATAGAAGGAAGAATAGAAGGAGAATTTTGAGATAATCATATCAGACTTGAGACTTGTAAAAAAACCATGAAGTCGAACAATAGTCATGAATCGCCACCAAGTGGAGCGAGCGATCGCCTACAACACATGTATTATGCTCTGTCAACTTGATCAGATACTTCAAATCAAGATTGTCTTTTTTAATTTTTTATATGAGTGGTTTATTAAAATATAGAAATTTATTGATATGTATTCCACATATGTTTATAGATTCCTCTTAACAAAATTTCCAGTTTGATTTCGTCTCAAAAAAACTTCTTCTGAGGTAGGAGATCCATAAACCGCTTATATAAACTATAATTAAGTGGCTAAAACTAAAATCAATCATATGGTACATGATGGTACATGTAATAAAATAATAATTTATTGAAAAAGATAACATATCCCCTAATCTTTCATATGTTAACCTTAAATAAATAATTATTATATCGTGTTCAACTGAAACATTATTTAAGTTATTTATAATTGTCATGTACGATTATATTTTGGTATTTCAAGTAGTTAATAAGTTTAAAATGTAAATGTCATATTTACAATTTCATGGAACGTTAAAAAGTTATTATTAAAATATTAAAATATAAGAAGAAACGCGTAAAAATAATAAATAGTGATAGTGATCAATGATCCATGATGTGACCAATGTTGGCCGTCACGATTATTATGGCGGATGGTGATCAGTGGCTAGTGATAGTGGTTGCTATTGATTAATAAATTAAAAAAATATATATTTATATATATATTTATAAGATTATAATAAGTTTATTATTGTCCAGAAAATATTTTCCTCCCTTAAAAACAAAAAGTCATTTTTCTTAAAAACTTATATAGTTTTTTTTTTCGCCAAGAAAATATTTTCTATTGACTGATTTTACTGAACACTCCAAATGTCGAAAAATTTTAAAAATATTTTTTCAGTACTTACTTTTAAAAAACAACCGTAGCCTTGATATTCCTTTTCATTTAAAACCTATTATTAGGTATTTACTTTTGCTACTACCAGCTTTTGGAAAATCAAAATAAACCTATTATTAGGTAACTATTATAGGTATTATTAAGGTAATTACGGTGTTTTTCCATAGAAATAATGTTTGAAATGCAAGACTTAACGATAAAGGAAGACTTCTTTTTTGTTTAGGAAAACCTACACATTTTGTTTGCAACAATAAGTCCATAAACAAATGATTACCGGATTGCTTGACCACAAACCAAACAAACAAATATACAAGGTTTTTTGAAAACAATACAACATAACTTAATAGTAATAGGGTTGGTGTGACACATCACACAGTCACATTTTTGAAGTCTTTGGTGTGACACATCACACATCACATTTTTGAAGTCTTTTTCTGCAAGACTTAATGTTAAAGGAAGACTTCTTTTTTGTTAGAAAAGTACACTTTGTTACAACAATAAGCCCATAAACCAAATAATATGATTGCCTGAGCTAGACCACAAACAAATTTTTCCCTCGGTCCCATTTTGTTTCCTTGTTTTCTTTTTTTAGATATTCCAAAATATTTACAAGTTTTTAAATTTATATATGTAAATAATTATTTTTTTCATGATAATATTTATGATTCTTCATTAAATGAAAGATATTTATTAATATCTAAATGAATTAAGGATTAAAAAGAAAAAAATAACTTTTGTTGACTAAATTCTTAATATACGTGATTTGTCAAATCATGTAAACAAAATGAAACGGAGGGAGTATATTTTCATAAGTCTAAAGTTGATTTAAAATATAAAATTATATTTCAACTTATTAACGGTATTCTTTATGCTTGATTAAAGACATACTTTGTACTTAAAAAGGAATTAAGTGGAAGATTTACATAATATTATTCAACTGGCGCACACTCAAGGGTTTCTCTCCTCCTCTTTCCTCTCTAATCTATTTATTCCAAATTTTTATTTGGGGCTACTGCTGTTAGTCAGCGGTAGGCCCATACTTAGGCATTTAGAGAGTTATATGTTTTTCTATAGAAATAATGCAAATGGAAGACTTAAAATTAAAGAAAGACTTCTTTGTTATTATGACAACTATGTGAGTCAAGTAAACCAAATAATACTTTTGCTTGACTTAAATCGACAATGACATCACGACCACTTAAATACTGACTGCATTGGCCGTCATGGTCAATCAATTGGTGGCTTGATTGGTCTTTTTTCTTATATGAGAAGTAAAAAGTTTCGAGTTTGAATCCTCTTGACTACAACTGTTTTTACCAATATCGTTAGTCAAGGGTAGGGGTACCCCTAGTTGTATAGCTCGGAATGTTATTTCTGCTCATAAAAGCTTCTAATGAATTTTAAAAAAATACTGATCGCATTTAAAATTGAATATAAACTTTATAAAATTATTTAATAAATTTATAATTTTAGAATCATCCATTTTTAATCTTTTACTTATCAAAATGAAAAGTAAGAATCATCCATTTTTAATCTTTTACTTATCAAAATGAAAAGTAGAATTAATTTTGCAATTGATATTGAAAAAAAAATTGAAAGTAAATGCTATTGAATTTGTTTATACTTTCACCTTGATTAATTGAAATGGAAATAAAATTTAATCTTCCCATTGAACTTGGTAGCAATATAAAATTCGCTAATTTGCTCAAAAATTATTTTTTTGTACAATTTACACCTTAAATTTGTACAAAAAGAAATAAAAAGCTCATTTTTTTTGAAAAAATAATATTTTATATTTTATATTTTATATTTTTTAAAATTTAAAAATTAGTAAAGAAAAAATATTTAAAAATATAACAATGATTATATAAAGTTACATTATTTTATGTTTGATTTAGAAAATAATGAAACAAAATATTTGATATATAAAAATTATAGAATTAGAAAAATATTTGATATTTGATATAAAATATTTATTATTTTTTTTTTTGTTATTTTTTTAATTAGATATGAATTTGGTTATTTTTTTAATTATATATGATCTAGATCAAATATTTAATTATTTTTAATTATATTTGATTTATATCAAATAATTTATTTTTTGGATAAAAAATCACGCATTTTATTCTTTTGGTGTAAGTTTAGAGGGTAAAAATATATAAAAAAATAATAATTTTTTGACAAATTAGATATTACTCTGAAGCACTTCTAAATAAATATTAGAAATTTCAACAAGCACTAGAATAGAAGATTCAAATTAATTAGGCCCTTGTGATTTCTTTTGATTAAAAAAGTATACAAATTTTTAAACTCACAGTCATAACTCTATTAAAATTCTGTTCTTTCTTTTCCATCAGAGCACAATTTCAAAGCCCTCAACTAAATATATGTTACCTTTAAAAAAATACTTGAACTTCAATTCTTTTTTAGTTTTTAATTAACCAAAAGAAATGAAGTTTAATCTCTCTTATTATTTAAATCGATTTTTTTATTGGTATCTCACTTAAAAGGAGAAGAGTGTTAACCATTCATCCATACACTCATCGGTTATTATTTAAGTCAACTTTATTTTTAAGTCTCCTCTACAAATAAACAATACACCAGAACTTAGAGTAAATGATTGATGTGACACATTTTGGAAGACTTTTTCTGCAAACGATTATCTTTATAACGAATGTTAAATTATGTAATTTTATGGTTCTAATATAAAAGTTTTTGCAATATAAGGGTTGCCTTAGCTAGAATTTTGAGAGGAAATATTTTTTTCTAAAATTTTGAGAGGAAATATTTTTTTCTAAAAAAAAAAAATCAAGAACGAGAGAATAGAATTTTGAATTGGAGGCCTCTCATTGATTTTTCAAATTTTAATTTTTTTTTTAATTTATAAAGTATCTAAAAAAATTAGAATGGTTAAATTTTAGGAGTCAAAAATATTCAAAAAAAAGAGTTTTATAGAATGGTTAGTTTAACTTTTTGTAATTTTTTTAAATAAAATATAAAAATGTAATTGGATGGATGGAGGAAACTTCGCTGAAGGATTCTCCAACATGCATTTATTTTTTCAACACCTTTTTTCACGTCATGGACCATTTTGCTACTCCTCTCTATATATAACAAGCTAGAGCGAGTTGAAGATAAGTATTAAAAATGGATATTATTAAGAGGTATTGTTGGATATTAGTGATTTTAATCTTCTTAAGAGAGAGTTGTGATGGGTGTTTAGAGGAAGAAAGAGTTGCACTATTGCAAATAACGTCTTCCTTCAATCCTTCTTTTCTTCCTTATTTTTGGAGGATAGATAGTGTTGCCTGTTGTAATTGGGAAGGCATTGAGTGCGATGAAATTACTGGTCGAGTTACAAAATTCTACCTTTCATTCATGAGGGATCGGTCTTTACAGAATGATTTTTACCTAAATGTCTCTTTGTTTCTTCCATTTCAACAATTGAAGTATCTTCATTTAAGTGGAAATGGTATAGCTGATTGCGTTAAGAATGAAGGTCCTTTTATCTTATCATTAATTAATGATTCAAAATAATTAAATTTATGTACATTTTTAAAATGTTGTTTCATATATGCAGGTTTTGAAAGGTTGTCAACACTTTCCAATTTGGAACTTATTGATTTGAAAGAGAATTGATTAAGCAATAGTATCTTATCATCGCTGGGTGGTCTTTCATCTTTGAAATACTTAAATCTATCTCACAATAGATTGGAAGGAATAATTAATATGCCAGGTGATAACTTCAATAATTAATATGCCAGGTGATAACTTCACCTTTTTTTTTTTTTCTTCTTTCCATTTTGCCTCAAACTATTAATAAGAGGCAGCAGAATCGAAGGCTTTAATTATTTCTTTTAATTATTAATTTGAAGGACTAACTTTTTGTTTTCGTCTCAAACTATTAAGAATATATATATACACTGACGTGTGTTGAGATGTGCAGAATTAAATAATTTGATAGAATTGGATATAAGTTACAATGAAATCGATGGCTTCAATTCTTACCATGGTACAATATATTTTGTTTTCTTATTTACTAATATCTAACAGTTTGATCTCTTAATTAACAACTTTCTATTATTCCTCAAAAGTGTTTGACCTGAGTTATAATTTCTTTACTCTATCATTCCTAAAAGGGCTTTCATCTCTCAAAAAGCTGCATATAGGAGACAACCAGTTGGAAAGAGCATTCGATTTGAAAGGTTATTTTCCTATTTTCCTCCTTCTTTATGATTTTAATTTCAAGTATTCTTTATGATTTAATTTCAAGTAATTTAATTTAAAATTTATGTAATTCATGACGTAATTAGTTTTACTTTCTTATTAAGCAGAATTACATATATCTATGTGAAAGTAATTTGTTTCTCAATGCTTATTAAATATTCATTTGGTGTTTCATTTGAATCAATAGGTAATTTCACTAATTTGAAAGAGCTGTACCTGGATTATTCTATTAATGTGGATGACAACTTCCTTCAAAGCCTTGGAGCAATGATGCCTTCTGTTAAGCTTTTGTCTTTAAGGTGGCTGAATGGATCCGTACCTACTGGAGGTGATTAAATTAACTACAAAAGATGTCTCTCTGTTCAAAGACACTTAAAAAAAAAAAAAGAGCTTAGATCAGTAAAAGAATCTCTCATATTTAAAATTATCAAAAAATTCCAATATATTTTCACACACTCCTTTTTGAATTTTTATAGGTTTACTTAATTTCAAAAATTTGGAGTATTTGGACTTGAGTTATTCTGCTATCAACAATAGCTTTGGTCTACAAGACATTGGAATAATGAGGCATCTTAAAACTTTATTATTACCTGGTTGTCGACTTACTAGACCCATACCTACTGATCAAGGTATGTTCAACAGTCTCTGGCTCTCCCTTGTATCATCTCTTTCAAATAAATTAGAATTGTAACTAACCAAAGTTTTTTTTTTTTAAATAGGTTTCGAGAAACAAGCTACTTGCTCTCGCCTTTGAACATACGTTTGCATCTCATCTTATCTAATAGATAATATGGAGGAATTCCGTAAGACTATAATCCAAAGTTATTCTTATAAATTTTTTCTTTTTTGTTGCAAAAGTTTCAAATTATTCAAGTCCTATGGCAAATGAACGTTCTCTGCTAGAGTAATATAGTCCACTAAATATCTGCATGGAGTTTGCCATGGTGTCAAAAAAATTTTTTCAATTATCTCAATGGTAGTTTGCCATGGTGTCTAGCAAATTTGACATCCCTCAAAAAATTCTCTCTCTCATAATAACTTTATTGGAGACATTGCTTCATCTCCTCTTACGAGATTAACATCCCTTGAATATCTAGATCTCTCTGATAATATCTTCCAAATCCCAATCTCACTCTCTCTATTTTTCAACCATTCAAATCTCAATTTTTTGGATTGTCAACTGAACACCATATATGCCATAATAGAGGCTCATAAGTTCACTCCAAAGTTTCAATTAGAGAGTCTCTACTTGTCTGGCCATGGATATGGTAGTGTAGAAATTCCCAAGTTCCTCTATTATCAGTATAATCTGCGATATGTTGATCTATCAAACAATAAAATAAGAGGAGAGTTTCCATTCTGGTTATTAGGCAACAACACAAAACTAAGGGTACTCAATTTGGCCAACAATTCTCTTTTAGGGCCATTCCAGTTACCTATTCATTCTCTTCCGAATTTGTTATTCTTGGATATTTCTGACAATAGTCTGTATGGATCCATCCCAAACAAAATTGGGACATATTTGTCAAGATTAATGGGTTTAAACATGAGGGGAAATGGTTTGAATGGGAATATTCCCCCTTCATTTGGAAATATGAGCTTTTTGGTACGTTTGGACTTATCTGACAATAGATTGTCAGGAAGTATACCTGAGCAATTGACCGTAGGTTGTATCTCATTATAAGAACTCAAACTTTCAAAGAACACTTTGCAAGGACAGATATTTTCCAAAAATGTTAATTTGGAATTTCTTGAATGGTTACAATTAGATGGCAATCTGTTCAATGGAAATATACCAAATAGTTTGTTTTTCAATGGAAAATTATTACCAATAGTTTGTTTTAATGCAACTTTCATTGAGTTTATATTGTGGATGTCCACGTGATAACCGAATCTCTCTGGATAGCATCCCACAAAACATGGACTGGAAGTATTGTCGTCCTCTTCGACCAATTTAGGATCTTTCACCATAAACAATCATTTCTAGAAGCTTTACCATCTAATTTTTGCCCTTGCGAAAATAAAAATCAGAAATTCACTTGTCAAAATAAACTGCCAAGCATCTTTGAGTCCGATGGTTCAATGGTGACTCCTTCATTACTTACGTTAGATCTTAGCCATTAATAACTTAATAGGATAAAAATTCCAATGAGGATTTGCCAAAATTCTAAAATTGAGGTACATTTCAGTTAAGTAGTAATCATTCTATAAGGAGGGTGGTAATTCCAACTCAGATTTATGCCAACTTGAATAATAAGCTAAGCTTCATTTGATCTCTCCATAATAATTCTTTTTGGTACATATTCTCCCTGTGTCTGAGACTTAGTAGTGCTTGGTCTTAAAGGACCTGCAAATAAAACCCTTTTACTATGGCTATTTCCTCCTGACTTCGACAACCTTGGAGATTTACAAAACAAGAAAGGATCTCATTCTTATCAACCAAGCACACCTCCAATATTTTTTTTCCTGGGGATTGATCTTTCTTGTAATAAATTTTTCTGGAGAGATTCCATTTGCAAATTGGAGATCGTTGATACAATTCAAAATGTTTTAAAATCTATCCCACACAATAGTCTGTGAACCCGGATCCAATCCACAAACATTTTTCAAATTTGAGGCAAATCGACGATCTTTAGATCTTTTTTGACAACAATTTGGAGGGGGCTGAAAATTTCCTGTCTCAAATTATGCTTATCAATTACATGGGAAATTCCTTCTCAAATTACTCAATTACATTTTTTAGAAGTTTTCAGTGTAGCACACAATAACTTATCTGGTAAGACACCTACAAGAGTTGCACAATTTGGAACATTTGATGAAGGCAGCTATGAGGGAAATCCTTTCCTCTGTGGATTACCACTGCCAAAAGCTTGTTATGCAACAATACCTTCATCACCAATGCCCATAAATTCAATTGATCACAATAGTGGGTTCATCGACATGGATATTTTCTATGTGAGCTTTGTGGTATCTTACATCATAGTTTTGTTGGGAATAATTGCAGTTTTATATATAAATCCATATTGGCGACAAGCTTGGCTTTACTATGTAGAATTGATATCCACCAATTGTTACTACTTTCTTGTTGACAATATTCCTTACTTATTTAAGTTTGGAGTTTCATAAGATTGTATATTATGTTTCTACATTGTCTATGGTTCATAATTCATAGTGTAACTCTTATGAATAATGAAATGTAAGGTAGAATAAAGGAAGTACTAGTAGATGCATTTAGAGCTGGAAATAGAAAACTGAACAGAAGATAGAAACAGAGTCTATGGAGATGGAGGCCAACCATACAATCCAGCATCCTCAATTCCTTCGTAGAAACAAACACAGATTTAATAAACTCTTGCTAATATCCAACCATACAATCCAGCATCCTCAATTCCTTCGTAGAAACAAACACAGATTTAATAAACTCTTGCTAATATCATTCCATTCTCATAAACTCTTGCTAATATCATTGCATGTTTGCTAATTGCAAACAAACACAGATTTTCAAATTATGAGAAAAATGCAAAGAACATAGATTATGAACAAAATAAAAGAAAAGAGGCTCTGCATGTAAAGAGACCTCTACTAAAGAGAAAAAGGAATATTTTCAAACACAGATTATAAACAAATTCAAACACAGATTTTCAAGGCGTTTACTAAACAAAGAGGAAAAGGGAAAAAAGGGAAAGTAAGCTTACCAGTAAAAAAATGGCGATTTGCTGCTTAAGATGGATGGAGAACTAGAGCTCTGTGATTGATAAGCAAGCAGGGTCTCTTACTTGAGGGAAGTCACATTCCTATTACTTCTGAACAAAGATGGGAAGTCACCTGACATCAATCGATAAGAAGAACGATTAGAAGGACCTAGGGATTTGATAGATAGGCTAAATGACGCAGTTTTAAGTTCCTTTTTTTTTTTTTTTTTTTTTTTTTTTTTAATCATAAATAATTAAAGCCGCTTTTGTATTTTTTTTTTTTTTTTTTTTTTTTAATCAAAATAATTAAGGCTTTGATTACTTTTTTCCTTTTTACAAATATCAACAAAAATAAAAATTATCATTTCAATTAAGATTTTTTAAGTTTTTATTTTATTTTAAAAATTAAATTAAGATGAGCAAATTTTTGGATTACTTTTTCCCTTCATATAAATACCAACAAGAGTTAAAAAATATTTAAAAATTAAAAATAAAATTAAAATAACTTGAACTTGAAAATAGTACCAAATTTTTCAATGCAATATTGGGTTAAAGTATTTATATTTTTACTCCAACTATTATTTTCAAAATTTTACTTAATTCATAATATATTATTTTTAAATAAATAATAAGAAATTTAGACACAGATATAACAAAATATGTGGAAAAATATTAGCAACTATACAAAATGGGTTTCTATTTTCCGTTTCTACTTCGTACCTAATCTGTAGAAGCATGATACTTTTCAATGAAATTTTACAAGACCTCTACTAAGGATTGGAGGATTATTGCACTATTTGACTAATTAATGGGCTATTAATGTCACAATCCATTTTCATGGACCGGACTGGCATTAGGACCTGGGTGGGCTTAAGGCCCCCGAAGCCCGTAGTAAGCCTGTATTACTTAAAAACTCGCATTCTATTCACAATTGTGGATTCATGCCCACATGCCCTATTAATATTTATTTCATAATTATATCCAAAGTACAATCCAAAGCTAATAAATGGTCTATACTCTATTTATCATTTACAACCCAGTTGGAATAATGCAATTTGCGGAAACTCTACTTCGATAATTTCACTATTCTTTGCATTATAACATATTCCGATTACAATGATTATTACTTCCTATCGATCCGTATCTCGTTTCTTTGATTGGACTCCAGGGTTCTTCTTTCCATCTATTTACCTGGGGAGGTTGGAGGGGGAGGCGGTGAGTATAGACTCAGTGAGTAGATAGATAACCCCTCTCACCCCAACGACCAATCATACAAAGCTAAAATATTTTTCATGTGGTCACCCGTCTTAATTATATGATTTAATGCAATTTGTTCACACAGAATGGGCCAATGTACGACGAAGGCAGCCAATCCACAGTTATTATCACCTTCATACACAGTTATTATCACCTTCATATAATCATATCACGTTGAAATTAGTCAGTGGAGTCACTTAAACTCGATGAGCCGTCCTCCCACATGGCCCATTCACTCACATGTGCACCAGGGAGCCAATCCCCTATTCTGGCTGATCGGTATAATCCTCACACTGTCGGTCCTCTGATTACTTTTCTAGTCTCTCTCTCTCTTTGTTTTTGTTTTTAAAAAAAAATGCCAACAAGAGGCAACCCGGTGGTCTCCATCCAATCTAGATTATCAAGTGCTCACAACAGGAGGCCACCCTGCGGGCTTCAATCAAATCTAGATTATCAGGTTGCCTAACAACAAGAAGCCCATCCTGGGTTTTTCATATTTCATACAGATCATGAACATCTAGCTGTCAAACTCCACGTGGCTCCGGCTCTACATCATCCTTACCCAGCTTACCAAATTTTCACTTTCATAACAGAGTATCCCATATCACATATACCATTCTCACAAAACCCTATGGTGACCCACTTCAATCCCCAACTTCCACACGAAACAAGGCACCATTCTCACAAACCCATGGTGACCCACTTCATCCCAATTCCACACAAACAAGGCACAACAATATCACATCACAAGTAATCAAGCAATATTTAATATTAACAAATAGTGCATCACAATATGGCACTTATGCATGATAACATTTAGCCGTGAATGCATGAATGCAGGCGGATGAGGCGAATTATCTAACACTACTCACAGTTTATTATTGTCCTTTAAAGGACTATCTTGATTACTGCCTGCTCTCAGCTTTGATTTTGATGTTCTGGAACTTCACAAGCATCTAGAAGGAAAATTCTAAGTCAGAATTCTAATTCAAGAAATTAAATCCTTATTCGCTAAATAATTAAAGCCGGTATTTACTTTATTATACTATATAAATTCAGTACTCTTGTTTATTGGTTTATTTGTTTATCTCTTTCATATAAGTGTCGTTAGTAATTTAATGTTCCATAATAACGATAATATGAGCAACATTAGTCAATGGTATTAGTTATATTAAAAATTTTAATTATTCCCATTTAATATTTTAACTAGTCCAGTTCTTTAATAATTATTTTTTTCGAAAATTCCAACATTACTCATCTCTACCTATCGGACTGTCCTAATAATCACACATTACAATATAATCGACTTATACCACCAATGTACTTTAATTGTTATTTTCCTTTTATAATTTAATTAATCATAATTTTAATTAATCATAATTTACAATATCTACGTATTAATTTGATTGCTAATTGTGTAATTTAACATTTTTATCTTCTGTGAAAGTCTTTATTATCCATTAACTACCTAGAAGTCCGATTCTACATACAATGTTCTATATTTCAATTATTTGATATTGTTTAAGATTACATAAGTCCTTGCCAATTTTTGACTAATTCAGTGCGTTAATCTTATATCCAATGTAATTAATTAATTCAAGTTGTAAAGTTTTTATACCCAAAAAAGGGAAAAATGGAGCAACTAAGTGCCTTACAAATGTACCGATGGAAATTCGGATTTTGAATTTTCCGTGGACCCGTGGCGAAGAGGAGATGCAATTCTGCCCTCTTAAGTCCTCGCCGCGGACCGCGCAGGCCGGTTGTCACTTCTGGTGGGCGAAAACCGGCTAAAGACCGCACCAAAAATTGCAAGGTCACCTCCGACCAAGGTCACCACCACCCGACTCCAATTTTCATGAGGAATCCAAATCTGCTATCACTTTGTTGAGCCAGTGGCTCGTTTGGCCGGATTGACCTCCACAGCCACCTACAAGCTGCCGTCCATGGTGGTTCATCAAAACGCAAACAACATCACAAATTAATGGAGGGGAAAGGTTCATATGTAGGAGAGGAGTCGTTTGAGACTAACCCCAGCACTTGAAGTCGACGAAATTGATGAGATTTCGCCGGAAAATGCCATTGAATGGTGACGCGGCCTGCTAGTCGCGATCTCTCTCGCTTCAGGCTCTCATCGCTCAAACCAAGGCCACTAGAGTGATTGTCTCGTTGAGCTCTTGTGATTAGAGTGCTTGCTTGCTTGAGACGATGGCCGTTTGGCCGGCAAACGGAAAGGAGAGGAGGGAGAGCTGTCGCGCGCTGGAGAAGGAAGAAGAAGAAAAGAAGAAGAAAAGAAAAGAAAGAATGTCGGTTTCTAGATCATTCCGGTTCGATGTCGGTTTCTAGATCATTCCGGTTCGATTCGAATCGATTTGATCTGATTCAACGATTTGGCTCGATTCTTGCTCGGTTTCAGATTTTTCACTTATTTTTCAGAGTATTCGTGTTGTTTCCAAAAAATTAATTGATTTTCAGGCCCAGTTCGATTTATTTTGAGTATTTAGTTCGGTTCCATAATATTTGCTCCATTTACTCAATATTAATCAAATATGAACAGTTAATGATTTTTTTTTTTTGATTTTAGGATAATTAATTTCTATAATAGTTACATAAATATACATACATTTATAATCTATTAATAATTAGTGTTCCATTTTATTTCATCAAAATATTTAGTGTTCTCTAATCGAACATTCCGGATAATCAGTTTTTCGGCTTGGCCCAATTCAAAAATTTGGGCTCAAATTTTGACTGTGTTACATTTGCAGCTCACGTGGGCAAAATTTGCGATTTTTGATTTAATAAAAATTTAAAAGTTTCGAAAATAAAAATTCGGGGTATTTCAATTAAGGATTTAATCATGTAAATATAGGATTTAATTAAAAACATCTAAATTATGGACATGTGACATTTGTACAATTAAGTATATTAATGGAATTGGGACCTTAAAAATGGATTAAATGTGGACTATGGTTAATTAATTATATCATACGTCTATTTATAGTGAGACTCAAATTTATAATTAATAAAAAATCTAAGGTTATGTTTGGTTGGATGTAATGCAATGCAATATAATCAAAGATGTAATGCAATGAAAAATATAAAGGAATGTAATATAATGTAATTAAGATTCTATTAATATGTTTGGTAATGTAATTGAGAAAATTTAAAGGAATGTAATATAATGTAATTAAGATTCTATTAATATGTTTGGTAATGTAATTGAGAAAATTTATAGAATGTAATTACCATTCCATTTTATGTTTGTTTATAAATATGCAATGTAATGTAATTAAAATACTACCACCACCAAACATACCGCCACCACTTCTTCACCACTCTACCACCACTCGACCACCACAACCACCACTCCACCACCACCACCACCTCAAACACCACTCCACCATCAGCATCACCTCAAATCATTTTTTCATATTTGACAAATGAAAATATTAAATAATAGAAATAATAGCGTATATATATAAAGATATATATATATAATATATATTCAATAATTTGAAATCCCTTCAGTTCCATACTTTATTTTATTTATATGAAAACAATAAATTATAGAATTTGGAGTTTGACATAATAACTTAATATTTATTGTGGAATCATTTTATTTGTGGAATCATATATTCGGTATATGAAACTAACGTCAGCAAGATGTGAATTACTACAAGATAAATAATTTATTTCATTTTATTTGGTCAAAGCAATACACAATAATTTTTTTCAAACAACAAGTTTGATAAATAACTGAGTTCCAAATTGCTCACTTCTAATCATAGCCTTTTTAATTTTTAAAACAATAGAAATTTATTTCAATTTTCATGCAGATTTAGAAACAATAATCACACAATGTAATCAATTATGTAATGTAATCTCCATTCCATTACATGGTTGATTACATCAAACTAAACATGGCCTAAGGACGTAATGATAATTTGACCTTAATTAAGATGATAATTGATACAAACTCGCCTCTGAAAACTTATTCAAGAAAGAAATTTAACTCCTCGCGTGCTTTGCACATGGGTTTAGAGACATGGGTTTTAGGAGCATTTGGAAGAAGTCAGAAGTCAAAACTGTTGGAGAAGATGGAATTAATCAGTTGCTGGAATTTCTCAAAGTATAGAAACTGCTTCACGTGCCTGGTTTTTCTACTGCAGTTCACTTATCCACTTACCCACTTTCCCAATTACTTAGGATTTGATTTGCTTTCCTATCAGTATTTATATTTCGTTTTCTTATTCTTTATTTCATCATTATTGAAGTATTAATCAGAGTTGTAAGGAGTCTGATCCTCTCCATGCGGACTAAGCAAATAAAGCTTTCGCTTTTCTCAATAAGTTTTCTTTCTTTTCTTTTTGTTTTCTATTGCTGCTATCATTGGTATTAGAGCCAATCATGGTAGTGTCCACCCGAGCCTCCACCTCAAAGGATAACCCACCACCACAACTGCCTCCACCTCCACCCAAACCACAAATTCCTCCACCCGAGCCTCCACCTCAAAGGATAACCCACCACCACAACTGCCTCCACCTCCACCCAAACCACAAATTCCCATACCCGATTCCACTACAGAAACTGTTCTACAGCAACTTGCTTACCTTGCTTCTAAGATGGAAGCTATGGATGTTGCCATGAAAGCTCAATCACGAGCCAAAGGTCCTGCATTTGTTGCTGACCAACATTACTCACATCGAAATTCCTGGGAAGATAATGAAGCAGAGGAACATGATTCTCCATGGGGTTCCAGAAATTTCCAGCGCTTCTACACCCTTCTCCTACCTTGCTTTACTGTGACAATAGATCTGCCCTTCAAATAGCACAAATCCTACATTCCATGAGTGCACTAAGCATATCGAAATTGACTGTTACATAGTCAGAGAAAAGGTGCAATCTGGTTTACTGAAGTTGCTCCCTGTCAAATCTGCAGATCAACTTGCAGATGTGTGCACCAAACCTCTTCATGCTCTTCCCTTTAATACTCTAATTTCCAAGCCGGGACTAGTTAATATCTACTCTCCAACTCTCCAGCTTGCGGGGGGGGGGGGGTGTTAGATAAATAAACCATAGCTTCAAAATCAAAAGGGAAAAAGGGCAACCAAAAGTCAGTTAGCAGGAAATTAAGTTTGTTGCAAACCAATTGTAAGGCTAAGCATAATTCGGTTAGCAATAGCTTATAATTTTGCGATAATATAGGCTGTAAAATAAACATCAAGTGTAATTATTCTTTTTGGTTAAATGCAAATACCTAACCAAATTTAGTTTCTTCTTTTCTCCTGAAACTTCCAAATAGAGCTTGAGTTCTTGAGAATAAAAGAGATGAAGGCTGTCATAATCTTCTTTCTTTTTGTTTAATTGTTTTGTTATTGAGAAATGCATGGAAGATGAAAGAAATTATTCTCGTCTATTCAAACTCTCTTTACTTGATGTGTGGCTTCTATTTCTAGGTTTCCTTTTGTTTAATTGCGTTGAGTTTTAGTTTCCCCTTTTCTTCTTTTGATTTTCCTATTTTGCTTCCATTTGTTTTTTTTTTTTTCTTGGTTTGTCCATTTAAGTTTACTTCAATTGTAATAGTTAAATATAAAAGAAGAAAATTTGATTGGTTTTAATTAAAGACTAAGAAAATTAATACTGCTTAAAAGGAAAAAGACAAAAATAATTTTTGAAAAAGTGAAGGGAAAGTTGATGGAGATGGATCAGGATTGAAAAGAGAGAATCCGCCACAAGAAAGAGCAACAAGTCCTAAACAATTGTTTGTTTATATGCCGCTATAGCGCAATTCAAATTGGTTATATTTTTGATATAATATTTCATGTAATAATCTTTTATTATTAATAAAAGCATTTATTTATCTTTTATATTCTATTGGTTGAATCTTGGTAAAAGCTAAAGTCCATGAGACAATACTGTTTTGCGAAATAAATTATAATGTGGTTATAATTATGATTTTTATATTTGTATTAAGGCAATGTCTCTAAATATTTCTGGTCAATGTTCTTCTCTTTATCTGAGTATTGGCTTGTGGTTTATGACAATCTAACCGTGTAGATTGAAGTTTCGAAGAATCTGAAAAAGATGTATTCTTCTAAACTATTTTTATTGATTTAATTGTTTAAACGAATTCTTGTTGGTATAATTATATTATTTCGCTACGTGTTATTGATATTGAAACTCAACATAAAAGAGAGGTAGAAGAGAGAGCAAAACTTAGGAATAATAAATTCTTCTCTTACCTTAAAACTTTATTTTCTTAGATTGACTAACGTTTATATCTAAAAATATAAACAGAAGAATAGAAGAGTTGAACAGAATAAATAGATAAAGATAAAATAGCGTGTTTTCTAAAAAATATAGACAGACTAGTTATTTTTCATATTTTATAAGGACATGATTATAATTTTTATAAATTATAAGTCATGTCCATTTTTTGAATGTGCAATATCTTATATTAGATTAATAGAAGCCACATTACTAAAGTGTTATATATTCCATATTAATAAACACTAATTATTATTATTGTACGGCATTTTATTAGAATACATGTATTGGCCGGACTTATTGGAGTCGGTTTGTTTCTAGAAAATAAGTTATAGAAAATATTTTTCTTTCTTACAAAAAGATTTTTTAAATAATTCATTTTTATTGTTTGGTTGTAATAATAAAGTTGAGTCGGAGAGATGTTGTGTCGTAGAAAATAAGTTATGAGTCGGTTTGTTTCTAGAAAATAAGTTATAGAAAATATTTTTCTTTCTTACAAAAAGATTTTTTAAATAATTCATTTTTATTGTTTGGTTGTAATAATAAATATTAGTTAAACATATTAAAAATTTTTAATTTATAAGACCATAAAATATTTATAGTTATAGAAATTTTGTATTTTAAAAATTTATTATTAAATATAAGAAGAAATGTATAAAATAATAAATTGTAATAGTCACAGATTATCAATAGTGGTGGCTACCTTGATTAATAAATTAAAAAAAATATATTTATAAGATTATAATAAGTTTACCAATATACAAAAAATGCTTTCCACTCTTAAAAATAGAAAGTCATTTTTCTTAAAATGACATAGTTTTCCTTTGATCTATTTCATTAACTGATTTTTCTGAACACTCAAATATCGATTCTAAAAAATATTTTACAGACTAGTTATTTCTCAAAAAAAAAAAAAAAAAAAAAGAAAAAAAAAAAAAAAAAAATGAAGCCAAAAATAATTTGCAGAAAAATGTTCTTCACAATTTTCCGTTGTTCATGGCATTTAGAAAAATAAGTCAATGAAATATTTTCTTGGTCAAAGGAAAATTAAGTCATTTTTTTAAGAAAATCTATTTTTAAAAATGTAAAATATTTTTCGGACTTTAACAAATTTATTTTGATCTTATAACTCATCATCGGTAACCACTACCTCCACTTGTCTTTCACCACTAGCCACCACCGTCGGCCACACCACTGGTCACCAGCGACTTTCATAATTTGTTTTTTTTATTATTTTCATATTTAACAATAAAATTTTAAAAATATGAAATTTATATTATTATTATTATACTATTATTATTTATATGTATTGATCCTTATGAGTTAAAAATTTTAATATTTAACTAATTTTCAATATTAAACCAAACAACGGAAAGTAAGTCATTTGAAAAAATATATATTTTTCTTGAGAAAATTTTTTCAAAGGTTAAGTTAATCTTTCCAGAAGCATAACGGATGCTTAATATTCTTTTCATTTGCTTAATATTCCTTTTCATTTAAAACCTAGTAGATTTTTTTTTTTTGAGAAATAAACCTAGTAGATATTTACTTTTATTATTACCAGCTGGAAAATCTAAATAAATCAATAAATAAATAAAATTCATATTGCATGAAATACAATAATTTATTAATGTTTAAGTTTACCATAATACCATCTTAGTTTCAACAAATTCAACAATACTTTTGCTTGAGTTAAGTTCTTTTAGAGATTGAGCTTTTTAATTTTTAGATTTTTCTTTTCTTACTTCGTTTACTTTTTTAGATTCATTATTAAAAGTGAGCCAAGTCATTCTATTCGGCCTTTTATAAAATATGTCATCACTTATGAATCATACACATTACATTATTAAAATATGCAATGTGTATATTACGGACTACTTTACCCAACGTGTAAGTTATAGAACTCTTTTTACTATAAGTATTTCCATGCCTTTTTTGAGTACGAGATTAATCTCATGTTAGTGTTAGTAGTTGTTTTTTTTTATATAAATATATTTTCATAGATTGAATCACAGATTTTTCCATGAAATTAATATGTATATAACATTGTACAGTTAACACTATTACACTAAAAATTGAGATAAACAAATTCTTTACCTTTGAACACTTAGATTTTAACAACATAGTTCCGTTGCCAATACAACAATTTACCACAATCTTACAGAAAATTAAAGTCATGTTCGGCAACAACTTTTAATTAACTTTTAGCAATTTGACCAAGTCAAAAATCTAAAATAGCTTTATAATAGCTTTAAGAGACCGAGAGAGCTTTTTATGGATATTTGCTAATCAATTGCAACTCCAAAATAATTAATAGTAACTCAACATTTTTGAGAGATGTTAATAGTAACTCAACATTTTTGAGAGATGCAAGATTTGAAATCATAGCTTCATGTATAGATGTCTTTGAAACAGACAAAAGACCATCTCATTATTTTTTTTTATAAATAATGCGGAAATAAATAATGCGGAAACGGACACGGAAAACTATATTATTAAAAATATAGGAAACGAAAACATAAGAGAAATGCGTAACTATGAAAAATATAGGTTATATTTATAAATGTAAAAGATAAATTTTTACATATCATTAAATATTTCAACAACAAGTCAAGTTCAATCGACATTTGATCATATTCAAAAGAATTACAAGTTCCATACTCATAAAAAACCCATGCTTTGTGAATATATATTTATTTTAATTAAATAAATGAGTTTTTGAGAGTTTCTAGTTTCTAGAAACATATCTACGGGAGGGAAAATGTGTTTTCAAATTACTCAGTTTACATAAACATCCCCGAAACTTTTTCGAGGAGTTTCCAACAGTTTCCGTGTAGGAAACGTTTCCAAAATGTGGAATCGGCATTCAAATAAAGTTTCCATACAACATAGATTAGCATCTAATGACTAGTGAATGGTGGATTAAATATTATTATCTGGATAGGTTGTATTGACACTTTAAAAGGTTTTGACATACTCTTATCATACTCGTATCAAACACAGATATTTTTGACATGAACTTTTGTTTATTGACATTAAACTCCTTCAAATTTCAATTTTTTTAAAATTAAGCTCTTATATTTATTAACTAGGGATTAGAGAGTAATAATCATATATGTTAAATACATGTTGATGGGAAAACTTAATCAAAGTATTAAATCCATGAACTTCTATTTTTGAAATTAGCATATTGGATTCGCCATTTACTCTAAATCAATTTAAGGCTTAATCTTTATATAAATAAAAGTTAAAGGGCTTAATGCCAACAAATAAAAGTTCAAAGGCTTAAGATCACAACTCAATAAATTTAGAGGCTTAAACATAAGTCCTAACTTTCACTGCATCTAATACATATATAAATATTATAATTAAGAGTTGAAAATGGTTTTAAAATTCTGGAATTTAAACATTCTTGATTTATTTTCATGTACTAATTTGCCGAATAGAACTTCAATCATTTAATTAAAATCTTTAAAATGTAAAACTTTTTCTAAGGTATCCCGCTGCCTCCCTCTAAGGACAAAAAAAAAAAAAAAAAAAAAAATTGTTCTCTAAGGTAGTCGGCCGGCGTGCCTGTCCCTTCTTAGGCACACAGCAAAAAAAACCCAAAAAAGTAAAGAAAAGTCTAGAAGAAGTCCGTTCTTTAGTTCTTATTGTCAGTGGCGCCGCCATTTAAAATATCACCAATGGTGCACCCTTTCTCTTTCTTTTTTTTTTTTTTTTTTTTTTGGAATAATCTTCAGATCTGTATCTTTTGATACAGATTTGAGTTATTGTTCCCTATATTTTGGGATTATTGTTACCCATATTTTAGAATTTTGTTCTTAGATCTAGTCGTTTGACAGTTTCTAAGTTTTGTTATCACCATTATGTTAATTTTGTTTATAGTATTTTATTATTTAGGCAGTTATTAGGAAGAAGCGCAGATTTCCTTTTTGATAGAATGAAGAATTTTGAAGATAACCACATTAGACTTGTAAAAAAACCATGAAGTCGAACAGTGACCATGAATCGCCACCAAGTGGAGTGAGCGATCATCGACAACACATGTATTATGCTCTGTCAACTTGATCGGAGACTTTAAATCAAGATTGTCTTTTTTTAATTTTTTTGTATGAGTGTTTTATTATTAGACTTACTGTACAAAAATATAGAAATATATTGATATGAATTCCATATCTGTATGTAGATCTCTCTTAATAAAATTTCCAGTTTGATTTCCTCTAAAAAAAAAACTTTTTCTGAGGTAGGAGATCCATAAACCGCTTATATAAACTATACTTAAGTTTCTAAAACTAAAATCAATCATATGGTACATGTACTTAAGTTTCTAAAACTAAAATCAATCATATGGTACATGTAAATAAATAATTAATTTATTGAAAGATATATATCCCCTAATCTTTCATATGTAACCTTTTAAATAATATATTATTGTATTGTATTCTAACTGAAACATTATTTGAGTGATTTATAATTTTCATGCACGTTATATTTTGCATTTCAAGTAGTAATAAGTTATAAAATGTAAATGTCATATTTAATTATTCATGAAAGTCATAAGTTATTATTAAAATATAAGAAGAAACGCGTAAAAATGATAAATAGTAATACTCTCCAATAATTGATGATATGGCCAATGTTGGCCGTGACGATTATTGTGGCGGATGGTGATCAGTGACTAATGATAGTGGTTGCTATTGTTTAATAAATTAAAAAAAATATATTTATAAGATTATAATAAATTTACTAATGTCCGGAAAATATTTTCCTTTCTTAAAAATAGCAAGTCATAGTCTTAAAAACTTATATAGTTTTCCTTTCACCAAGAAAATATTTTCTATTGACTGATTTTTCTGAATACTCTAAATGTCGAAAAATTTAAAAAATATTTTTTCAGTACTTACTTTTAAAAAACAACCGTAGCCTTGATATTCCTTTTCATTTAAAACCTATTATTAGGTATTTACTTTTGCTACTACCAGCTTGGTAATTTACTTCTTTGCTACTTACCGAGCTTTGGAAAATCAAACTAAAACCTATTATTAGGTAATTATTAAGGTTTTAGTGTTTTTCCATAAGAAATAATGTGATAATGTGAATGCAAGACTTAACGTTAAAGGAAGACTTCTTTTTTGTTAGAAAAGTACACTTTTGTTACAACAATAAGTCCATAAACCAAATAATAAGATTGCTTGACCTAGACCACAAACAAACAAATATAAAAGTTTTTGAAAAACAATACAATAGAACATATAGTAAGGGGTTGGTGTGACACATCACATTTTGAAAGACTTTTTCTGCCAACGATTATCTATATAACGGATGTTAAATTATGTAATTTTATGGTTCTAATACAAAAGTTTTCGCAATATAAGGGTTTGCTTAGCCGAATTTTGAGAGGAAATATTTTTTTCTAAAAAAAATAATCAAGAACTAACGGGAGAATAGAATTTCAAAATGGAGGCCTCTCATTGATTTCTCAAATTTTAATTTTTTTTCAATTTATAAAGTATCTAAAAAAATTAGAATGGCTAAATTTCAGGAGTCAAAAATATTGAAAAAGAGTTTTTATAGAACGGTTAATTTAACTTTTTGTAATTTTTTTAATTAAAATATAAAAATGACTTTTTGTAATTTTTTTAATTAAAATATAAAAATGTAATTGGATGGATGGAGGAAACTTCGCTGAAGGAGTCTCCAACATGCATTTACTTTGCAACACTCTTTTCACGTCATGGACCATTTTGCTACTCCTCTCTATATAAAACAAGCTAGAGCGAGTTGAAGATAAGTATTAAAAATGGATATAATTAAGAGGTATTGTTGGATATTAGTGATTTTATTCTTCTTAAAAGAGAGTTGTGATGGGTGTTTGGAGGAAGAAAGAGTTGCACTCTTGCAACTAAATGTTGGCTCAAGGGTCAAATTCTAATCTTGGAATTTTGATGATTAAAACAAAACAAATAAATTTAAATTATATTATTTGTGCTAAATAATTATTTGTGCTAATATTATTTTATGCACGAATTTATGCAGAATTCTTATAGAAAGAAAACGAACAAGGCAAGTCCTACAAAAATCCATAGTGTGTGTGAAGATATCCGAAGACCCTAGCGGTGAGGCATTTAGGATACTTTGTAGGATAGAGAGAAAATTCATTTATAAGCACAAAAACTAATCTTTCTTTTATCAAAAATATTTTTTTCGGAAATTAGATTCTTCAATATAAATTCTTTCGTTAAAAATTTTATTTTCGAAAATATTCTTTAAAAATCAAAATGATTCAATTACCTAAAATTAAAAAGATTATGTCTCTAACGATTTTGGTAATAAATCGTATATTCTCTTTCGGAAATTCTCTTTGACGATCTAAAGGATTTTAATTTATTCTCTTACCTAAAACGAAGGAAGATTGTATCTTTTCGTTTTTAGTAAGTAGTATCTTTTCGAAGAATATTTCTCAAGTGATTTTATTTTTCTTCTTGAAGAGGAAGAGGTTGTGATGGGTGCGTGTTTGTGGAGAGAGTAGGAAGAGTTTGACCACTCTTGCAATTAAACGCGATAACCTCACAGGCGGCCAGTCCGGACTACGGGAAAAAAGCCGACAGGCCGCGGCGTGGAAATTGCGATTGAACAAACACAAAACTCTCAACTTCAGTAAATGTTGGCCTCAAATGGTCAAATTCTAATCTTAGCGAAATTTTGATGATTAAAAACCAAAACAAATAAATTATAAAATTAATATATTTGCTTGCTAAATATTATTTACAATGCAGAATTACTATATGGAAAGAAAAACGAACAAGGCAAGTCCTACAAGGGAAAATCCTAGTTAATGTGAAGATATCCGAGAAGGAGCCCTAAGTCCCGTTAGGCTATTAGGATCCCTTTGTTAAGGATAGAGAGAAAATTTCCAATTTAATAAAACCACAAAAAAGCTAATTCTTTTCTCTCAATCAAAAATATTTTTTGTTCGGAAATTAGATTCTTCAAAAAAATCTCTTTCGTTAAAAATTTTTATTTTCGAAAATATTCTTTTAAAAAATCAAAATGATTTCCCAATTACCTAAATTAAAGAGATTATGTCTAACCGATTTTTGGGTATAATAAAATCGTAGATAATTCTCCTTATGGATTTGAAGATCTAAAGGATTCTTAATCTTATATTCTCTTACCTAAAACAAGGAAGATTGTATCTTTTCGTTTTTTAGTAAAGTAGTAATCTTTTACGAAGAAATATTTTCTCAAAATAAATTCGCTTTCCCGAAAATATCTTTTTAAATGTTTAAAGGAAAGAAAGGATGTTTTCTTATTTTTTATCCAAAAGAATAAAAAATTTTTGGTAAACCAGATTTTCGTATCTTCTATAAATAGGAAAAGCAAAATATTCTGATTTCAAATATGAAATATCCACTTTCTAAAATGAGAGTCACCAAATATCTCTATAAAAAAGGTGTTTTCAACTGCTTTTGAACTAGAGCGGAAGAAAAGAAAGTTTTCCGTTTTAAGAAAGTATTCACCTATTGATTACATTCTTTATCTCTCGGAAAACAACTTACTCTCTACCCCCTATTTTTTATCCTTTTTTTTATTTAACTTCACGTTTTTATCTTTAAAAGAGAAAGATTTCGGAACCTACTTTTTGAAAAACGTTCTGTTTGTTTCTAAACGATTTTTCTAATATGAAAAAAACTGTTTTTCCTATAACTTTATATTTTGCATTCCTTTCTGTCTATGTTAGATTTTTGGTAATCTTTAGTAAAGACCATGATTTTAATTGATAAAACAATTGTGTACATAAGCTTAGGTTTAGAAAGCTATTGTGAAAAAGAGGTTATCAAGCAACCTTCTCTGTGAGAGAGATTCTAATGGTCTTGATTGAGTTTCCTGTACTCTGCCAAAAATAGAAAGGGTGAGGTAACTAGACCTTATTGGAAAAATCTAGTGGGATAAAGGGTAGACTAAGGTGTTGATCTGATGCCCATTGTACTGTTGGTTTGTCTCTTACACTTTAAAAGGAGATAACATAGTTTGTAAAGGATCTCAAGATGGGTTCTGGGGAAGTTGGAATTGTAAGGCGAGTTAGTGCCGAACCACTATAAAAATCTTGTGTCGATCCTTTTTAATTTCTAAGTTTTGCTTGAAAACTGCTTTCATTTACACTTCTGTTTTATATTTTAAGAAATGCTAAAGTTGTTAAATGATTTCCTGATGTTCTAAAACTGGAATAAGTCTTTGATCTTCTCTAAATATTAGAACTCTGGAATTCTGAATAAAGTTGAAATATAAAACAAGTTCCTAGAACTGTTCTTCTATTTCAGTAAAATTTCACTTACTTGGGTTTTCTATCAGTTTTCTAACTTGAAGTAAAGCTTTTGTGAACAGTTTTCTAAATTTCAATAAACTGTTCTCACCACACAGGTCCCTTATATGATTTTCCTATACTTAATGGAGGAAGTTCTAAATAACAATAGCTTTTCCATCAATAAAGAAGTTCTAATATTGAATAGACAAATTGTGAAAAGCAGTTTCTAATTAATGCTGCACTTTACATAGTCCTGTTTTAATAGAACATTGTGAGGGAAAGTTCTAATCCATAATTTATTCTTACAAAGTTTTTCTATTTTTTCCGCTGCCTAGAATTCATATTCTGGAGTTTTTAAAAATCTAAAAATTATTTTAGAAACCCAATTCACCCCTCTTGGGTTGTGCCAATACATATATTCGGATCTAGAGATCGGCATTTTGGCTCTTAACTTAACGGCTCCGCTTAAGAGATAATCCAATTACCCAGGCAAACCTCACTTCCTTCTTCACTTCTTTAGAAGGTTCCAATCTGTTTCTTAGAACTTCCTTTGTTCATGGTTCTAATTACCTTTTATTGGAAACTAGAATGGGAAAACTTATGAAATCAGTTGAATAAACTGTGGAGGAATGTTTTTCTGCGTCCTCGTATCCCATTGAAAAATTGTAGGAGATGAGATTGTTAGAAACAGAAGAAGAATATAAACAGATGCTGATTTGGAAAAATGATATTGGCTATAAAATGCAGACCAAGCATCATATTCTTCATTGTGCTTTTAGATGCAACAGAAAACAATAAAATGTTGGATGTAATCTAGAACAGAAGTTTTGGAAATAAACTTATTGAGTTACCTATGAGGGTATCAGATAGAGTAAAGGAATCAGAATAAATTATCCTTTGGGAGAAATATGATGTTTAAAGTAATGAAAGAAGGAGAAACTATTGCAGAGTTTAAATTCTAGATTCAACTAATATCGTTAACCCTTTGAGAACTCCTTGGTAAGTGAAAATTTCAAGAAAGATGAAGCTTGGTTTAAGAAAAATTCTCAAGAATTCTACCTAAAAAATGAGGATTCTATAAGGAACTGTCATATGAATTATAAAGAGACTCCCCGTCGCTTTATGATTAATCTTATAGGAAAAGCTCTTGTTTCAAGAAAGAAATGAAATCTTCCTTTGACCATAGAAGATAAGAATAAAGAAAGGACTTGCTTTTGAGAGTAAGATTCTAGTGAAGAAAAGGTTCTTCTTGATCTGATAGTGATGATTTAGCAACTTGTTGCTAAAAGATTTAAAAAGTTCTATAGAAAGAAGTGACAGGCGCACAAAAAAGTTAAAACAAAAGAAATCTTCACCCAAAATGGTAACTTAACCTAAGAAAGAACCTTCTGAAGTGGTTTGTTTAATGAAAATGCAACAAACCCAGACATCATCAAGCCTATTTGTCCTATATTGAAAAAGAAGGTCAACGATAAGAATGAAGCTGAAGCAGTCTTTTCGTAGCTGGCTTCTGGAGTGATCAGATAAATCTTAATTCTTGAAAGCTCACAGTGATCAAGAAAGAAATTGCTATATCTTGTCTATATGGCTACTATCGATTTCTGACTCCAAAAAGAAATCAGTACTACTGACTTCAATACAGAAAGCATGAAAATCAACGAAACAAATTGCAGTGTCCCAGAATGAATGAAGAAAGTACTTGTAAGTATTTCTGAACCTGAATCAGAAATGATCTTCTAGATACTTTACAATAATCTTTGGCAAATGAAAGTTTGAAAAAGCTTGTTAGAAAGCATAAAGTTTCTAAAGAAAGATTTCAGAAAATTAAAAATCTAAAAAGTAATCATTTAAAAAGATGCTTTTTTAATCAAGAGTTCTAACATTAAAGATCCTTATCCACAAAAATCTTAAAGTCTTAAAAATTGTAATAACGATTTTTCAGAAAATCTGACCACAATCTTTGAAGAAAAATGTTAAAGATCTGAATTCCTGGAAAATGATCTTTGACACAACTGAGATTAGAATTCTAAAATCAATTTTTCAGAATCATTTTCTATAAGAAAAGACAGTTCTTTATGCTATGATAAGCATTTTCTAAACTGGAATTGTGTTTCTAATAAGAAAAAATGCTAGTTTTCTAATGGTTTATGAACTTTAGAATATCAAAGTTTCAAACAGAAAAGAAAAATCATAAGTAAGCTTAAATGCAAACCTGTTACCGACTAAACCCTTCCAGGACCCCAATATGAGTTGGGTACCTAAAAATCTGCCTTTGAAATCTTTTTCAGGTGGTGCCGCCTTCAGGAGTGGACGCTGAAAACAGAAAATGTGGTACATGGACAGCGCTTGCTCTAGGCATATGACCTGGTGATGAAAGAAAAGTTCATCAGATTAAGAAAAAGAAAGGGAGGTATAAAGTAAGCTTTGGAAGACAAAGCCAAAAAGGTAAAATTGTTGGTATTGGTGTAGTAGCTTTATAATCCCTTCAATAGGAATAATAATGAATATAAAAGCTTACTGTACAATCTTTTAAATCCAAGGGCATGGTTTCTACTTCTAAGGCATATTGAACGGTAGATTGCTTGCCAAAATGGGCAAACAAACCAGAACCATCTTTTAAATCCAGGGGCATGTTGTTTTTCTAACTTCTATGACCTTTAGAATCTACATCTTGAACTATTGGTCCAATTAATCCTCCAGTCTTGGAGATACAAATTCCTAATGCAACTTGTTATTGTAGATGATTACTCTAGATTTCACCTGGACACTCTTCCTTAGAAATAAACGATGAGTTATATGAACTTGTTTTGTTCATTTGCAAGAGAATAACAAAATGAGAAAGGATACAACATCTCAAAGCAATTTAGAAGTGAATCATGGAGGAGAATTTTGAAAAATCAGAAAGTTCGATGCTTTTTTGGCAAGGAGTCCAGGAATCTTCCATAAACTTCTCAAGCAACCTAGAACACCTCAAAAAAATGGAGTAGGTGGAACGCAAAAGAATAGAAACACTTCAAGAAAATGGCCAGGAACCATGCTAAAGTGAATTCCTAAACTACCAAACTATTTCTGGCAGAAAGCAAGTTTTAAACACTGCTGTTTAATATTCCTAAAACAGAGCCTTGGTAAGATCTAAACTTAAAAAGACTCCCTATGAGCTAATACAATGTAGGAAAATCAATATTGGTTATTTTCACTATTTTTGGGTGCAAAGCTTTATTCTTAGAAACAAGAAAAAAATATCCTTTGCTAAATTTGATGCTAAATCTTATGAAGGTATTTTTTCTGGGATAATTTCTATGTAATGGAGTAAATATATAGAGGTAATTTCTTTAAAATAAAAAGACTCTAGTTTGTAAGAACGAATCTAAATTTCCATCGAGTTGTATTTGAATGAAATCTGACTCTACATCTGGGAACCATTAGGAGGGAAGTGAATGATGGTGTTAGATGCTAATCATGAAAAAGCAGAATGAACCAAATCAGAACAACATAAACGGCCAAAAAGTGGAGCAGAAGCACATGATAATCAGGCCTGAACCAGAAGTTGAAACTTGTAGATCAGAAATAATAGGTTGAAAAGTCAAATGCCAGAAAGAGAAAAGGATAAAAGAATTATAAAGATTCTCAATTACCAAAGAGATGGGTCCGATTTCATAAGTAATCATCCCCAGAAGAACATTATGGATTAATCCCTCAGACAAGGAATGATGACTAAGAGCTCAAGCTTAAAGATATTTGGTAATGTTTGCTTTTTGTTCTCAAATTAGAACCTAAGAAATTTACTACCCCTGTTGATTGTCTGCCGAGGGTAGCGGCGCGGCTTAGAAGATGGCTCAAAATGATGAAAAAGTTGAGGTTCTTGTTATGCAAGAAAGCTAACATCAATTTGAAGATAAACCAAAAGTTTTGGAAACTTAATTTCCTAGACCTAAAAAACATTCTTGTTATTGGAAAACAAAAATGGTGTTTAAGAAATAAGCTTGATGACAAGGTAACGTTGTGGAGAAAATAAAGCAGATTAGTGGCCAAGGGTAACAACCAAGGAAGGAAGGAACAATCGATTTTGATGAGACCCTTTGGGGGCCCCTGGTTTGCTAACTTGAAAGGCCATTAGAATGCTTGTGCAATTTTGCAATGTTTTTAAAACTTCATGTTGTATCAAATGGATGTGAAAAGTGCTTTTTCCTAATGGTTTTCTAAAGAAGAAGTGTATGTAGAACACCTCCTGGTTTTGGAAATTTTTTGATAAACCTAATCAATGTTTACAAACGTTACTAAAGAGCCCTCTTTATGGTTTGAAGCCAAGCTCCTAGAGCTTAGTATGAAAGATTAAGATAAAGTTTTCTATTGGAAAATGGTTTTTTCAAGAGGCAAAGTGTTGATACAACACTTATTTATCAAAAGTAAAGCAGCATGACATTCAGTTTGTACAAATTTATGTTGAATCTTACTAATGATTCTTCTTTGTAAGGAATTTTCTTAAGATTATGGCAGGGTGATGTTTCGAAAAATGAGTTAATGATGGGAGAAATTAAACTTCTTCCTTGGACTTCCAAATCAAAAAATGTGAGAATGGAAATTTTTCTTTTAATCAAGAAAAATAATCTAGAGAATTGGTTGAAACGATTTCAAAACTGGAAAAATGCCAAGGTGAATGTAGACACCAATGAGTCATCATCAAAATTAGAAACAAATGAAAAAGGTAAGGATGTTGGATATCAAGTTGTTTAAAGAAGTATGAATTGGTTCTTTAATATATCTAACGGCAAGCAGACCAGACCATACACTTTAAGTGGTTTTGTCTATGTGCTAGATTTTAATTCGTGGATCGCCAAGAAGTCTCAATTAATTACTGTAAAAAGAATATTAAGATTCTTTGTGAAACTTCTAAATCCTGGGTCTGGTGGTATTCTAAAGGTGACAATTTGATCTTGTTGGGTATAGTGGATTCTGATTTTTGCAGGTTTGTCAAGGGAGCAGAAATAAAAGATAGGAAAAGCACGTCTGGAACTTGTCCAATTTCTGCAAAGCGCCCTTGTATCATAGTTTAAAGCAAAGAAACAGACATCTGTTGTCTCTTTCTACTGCCAGAGGCTGGAATATGGTTTGCTGCTGGAAGTTGTGTTGCACAAGTTCCCTATGGATCAACAACAATTGGCAGACTATGGTGACTGCGCTCTAGACTAGAAATTAGAACACGTGCAATCAAAAGTGTTGACAAACATAAGCGGCTATCTAATTTATTTAAAAAATCTAAGTTCAACATTCTAGAACCAAGCAATAGAACTCAAGACATCAAACTTCATACGGTGAATCCATGTACAAAAAAGGTGACAATAGTAATTTGAGTTCATTCCTTATTTCAGAAAGCAATTGGGCAGAATCTTTTACTAAACCTTTTGAATGGAAAGTCAGTTATCTGCTAATTTAGAAGAGAACTTGGTATGTAGTTCTAACTCGTACTTTAGAAACTCTGTATATTGTCTAAACTGCTGTTCTATATTCGAAATTGAAAGGACCCTGCTATGTTTCCTAATTTTTTTTTATGTTGAAAAAACGGTTTTTGTCTAAAGAGAAACGCAATTGGCTCTGATATGACTTTTCTAATGTCACTATCTCAAGAATCTTGCTTTAGACCAAATCCAAAAACACAGTTAATTTATTATGTGTGTCTTAATTTAAATTAGTTTCGTATCCCTTAGTGTTTTTGGCGGTTTTTTAATTAATTTTATTTTATTTTATTTTATTTGTCATTTTGAATTTCTTTAAAAACTAATTCTTTATTTTTCGGATTTCTTCCGCCTACCTTAAGTGTTCTTGTCTCTCTATTAAAACTGATTCAAATATTCTTTCTATCGCTTTCTTGCTAACAAAACCCTAAGCGTTCTGTGTTTCGAAAAAACTCTCAAATAATGGCCCGAATCCAAAGTTCCACTCCTCATCCCATTCCTTAACTGAGCAAGAACTTCACCCTAAAAAGGCATTCAAAAGAAATTATGAAGTAAAAAGGAGTCGCAAACAGAAAGGCCAGAAGAGGAAACAAAGGAAAGGAAAAACCGAAACTGCTAACTTCCAAAAGAACAAGTAGCTAAGGGCACGGCGACAAAGGTTAAATCTGTCCTCGTCGACCATATCCTCTCATGCCGTTCGTAATGTCATTGATTGGAAATTTTTGGTAGTAAATGAGTTTGATTTCAGGAACTCTTTGAGTTTTCAAGGTTGGGGATGAGTTTTCCTGTCGTTAAACCAACTGTGTTATGAAATTTTAGTCAAAGAGTTCTACGGTTCCTTCTTAAGGTAGTGGAAACGGAGTTCGATCTCCTATTAAGCTTAGGGTGGATCAAAGCAATGTCCCTTACGCTGAACTTGAGTTAAGATTTCTTTGGATTTGCCAAATGCTGGGTCTAGGTTACGAAGATTAAAGGATAATTTCTAGGGTTAGTAGAGTACAAAAAAAGGCGAAGATTTTTGTGAAAGAAAATTATGAAAAGGGGTTTCCTACGACAAATAAAGGCACTATATGAATGTTCAAATCTGACAGAACAGTCATGAAATGGCTAAACAAACTAATTTGTGCATGTACATTTAATCCCAAGAGTGCCCTCACTCACATATGTGAATCAAGTTTAGTTATGCCATGAATTGGCGCACATAGTTGAGAAGAAACTCTCTCAACCTATGTCATATTACTTGACAAGACGCAGAAACAACCCTAAGAAAACTGCCCTATGAATGATACTTATACAGTGTTTGAGGTTCTTGAATGTGATTTAAAGGAAGAGTTTGAATGGCTATAATGATTTCCCAAAGCTGGACAGTTGGGGTCATTAAAAATGAAGGATGAAAGAAGAACAAGGAGAAAGTAAAGAAGAAAAGAAAGAAGGAAAACTAAGAAAAGAAGAGAACAAGGAAAGAAGAAGCGAAGAGAAAAAAATAAAGAAAAAGAAAGAAGAAGAAAAGAAAGGAAAAGAAGAGATGTAGAAAAAGAAGAAGATAAGAAAGAGAAGGGAAAGCCAAATTGGGAAGAAATAGAGAAAGGAAAGAAAGATAGACGGAAGACAAGAGGAGAAGAAAAGAAATTAAGAAAACGAAGAAAAGCAAGGAAGAAACAGAAAAGAGAAAAGCTGCTGAGAAAGAAGCAGGATTAGAAAAAGAAGAAAAAAGAAGAGAAAAGGGAAGCCCACTGGAAAAGTTGAAAAAAGGAAAGAAAAGTAGACAGAATGTCAGTGATGCTGAGACAGAAAAAAGCCTGAAAATTAAGTGATGAAGAAAGGTCAACTGAGGTCAAAACAGAAAAGAATATGAGTTTCTTATCACGCTCAAAGGCAGGTAGGGAAGCCAAAATGGCAGGAGAATTGAGAGAGAGGAAGCTATGAACGAAGCAATCGAATCACAGGAGGAAACTCGATGAGCCCTATAAAAAGCCCATTGCAAGATCTGTGATTGACGGAATCAGTCCCTCATTGAGACCTTGGAAAAGAATGAAAGATGTGGAATGAAAGAAGATTAGCTACTCTGAAAATGTTAAAAGGAAACACCCTACATCCTACCTCAAGAGAACCAAAGAAGGTCTCAAGCACACCTGCGGGTAACTCATAAGGCTCATGGAAGAAAAGCCCTACATTGCACCCTTTCTAAATCGGCCAGAATAGGTTCTTCTGAAACTGCTCCAACTCAGAATTCTAGAAAGTTTCTAAAGAGACCTTAAGAAACTGATCCCAAAGCCTCTCTATTCTATCTTTATGTGTATGTGAATAATATATATTTTTTTTTCGCTTTGTCTTTGTAGGTTTATATTCGTTTTTGGAAATTCTGTTTTAATTTTTTATTTATGCTCTGATCCCTTTGCTAACCCTTTTGTAAATGATGACAAATAAGTGGTAGAAACAACAGGATATTTGGTGATATATTGGTAGGATTTTGGTGATATTTTTGGTACTATCTTCCTGGCTATGTGATGACCAAGATGACTCATATCTTAGTGTTTTTGTTATTTTATCCCCTAATCTTGGTGTATGTTATATTCTTGGAAGAGCTATGAGTATTCTATAATGAATGAACTGAGTGCTTTAGAAACTTTAGATTCTTTTTATTCTCATGTCCCCTTGCTCTAAGCATGTTTGGGACTTAAGATCTTTGTTCTAAGAATATCAGTTTCAATTCCTATTCTTTTTCTCTGATTCATTAGAACTTAGAATAATCTTGTTCTTTCTTTTGCTAGTTTCTAAAAATGCAGTTTTCTAAAATGTCTGCACCTAGTTTCCTAACATTATTCACAAATAGTTTTTATTAGGCATCCTATCAGGGAGCGTAATAAAGGTTTCTACGCATTCAGACTTTGAACACAACCACCGCAATTTATTTTCAAAACATTTTCCAAATTAAATTTAATGAACGACAGCTGCAGAATTCATTATTAATATTTTAGTTCGACACACCTGTGAAGAAACCGAAACCGAAAAACCGATTTGAAAAGCCGTAAACCAATTGAAAAATTCAAAGATTTGGGCCCCGAACCCGAAATCGGAATCGAACCGTTTTGACCCAAACATCCTTAGAATTCTCTCTTCCTTATTTCTAGCGCAATGCCTCACTTTCCCTCATACCCATAATTTTTTCCTAACGCTTTCGACAACGCCCTGGGTAGCAAACCACCAGCGCCACCCCCGCCATCCCCTCCTCTCTTCCTTCCCTATTTTTTCTCTTCTCACACTTTCTTCTTCTTCTTTCTTCTTCCTTTCCTTTCTTTATTTCCTTTTCCGCTTACACTGCATCTGCGTCCTTGGGGCGAGACAGAGCTGTAAAGTCAGCGTGCACGACACCTCCAAGCTTCAATCAGACTCTCCGCATGCCACACATCCCAGGCCCGCTTCCCA
>NW_023591078.1:94300-110448 GCF_014843425.1 Jatropha curcas | reverse complement strand
AGAGAAGGATCTGGCATTAGCTTTCCTCCTAACCCACTTGAAAAACAATATTAGGTCCTAAGATTGTAAACAGAGACTTACAATCAGAAATAATCGAAAATCAATTCTAAATTAAATCTAAACAAAGAAGGATTGTATAGCAAAAGTAAAAACAACCTTATGGCAAAGTGAAGCCCCTGCATTAGCTTGTCCCCTAAAAACCCACTTGACAATAATATCAAAAGCCTAGACTCCTAAAAGAGACCCTTACAATCGAAAATAATCGAATTAAATTCTAAATTGTTTTAACAAAGAAGATTGTAGAGCAAAAGTAAACAACTTGGGTGAATCTATATAAATAAAACTTCTCACATGCATATATGTTTGTTCAGGTAAAAAGAAGAGAATGATGCAAAGCAAAAGGCTTCCAACAATGGTTTGGAGTGAAAACATCCCTTAATAATAAAACATTGATAAAAACTGCTTAATAAAACAACCTCCCTGCTTCATCCAAGAAAAGACCATAACCAATAATAGGCATTGCAATTAGCAAAAGTGGGCCCTCCGTTTACATGACAATGCCTATGTTGGATTTAAATTTTCTATTTATGGTGCTTTAAAATGTAAAATAAATACGTACAGCAAGTCTAGATTGTAAAGTCAATTTCAAATGTGGTCTTGATTGTGAATAATTGAACTATTGAGGTATCAAACTAAATTATAGATATTACGAAGTGTTAGAGATCTATTATATAATTTCTAATTTTGTTAAAAGGACCGAAATAGGATTGTACTAACGCTACACGGTATATAAAGGTCGTGGTCCCCAGAACGGAAGTTGAATTAACGATTCCAGTTTTACGTTCCCTTTTTCATAACTGCTCCAGCAAAATCGAATTCTTTCAATTCTCTGGAAAGGCTGCAAACCTAATTCTAACACATCAAGATTCGACCGAACATCGATGTCAGGTACGCAACCTTTTTCTTAATCAATCTATTTTGTTGAAATCTAAGTGGTTTGCACGATCTAGGTTATTGTGGAATTAATTTGAGAATTAATTCAAAAATAACAAGTGGGTATCAGAGCCTTGTGCATAATTGCTTAGATTTTAAGATTGAATTTTCGTATGTTTTTTTTTTTTGTTTTCCCCTAACTGTTTACGGAATTGAGGGTTTTGGTTTAATAAAAAAAAAAAAATTTGTTTCTCAACTGGGGAATACGAAGAACAGGTAAAGAGGTTTTTGAATATTTAGTGTTTTGTGTTTTCTTTTGATTCAATCAATGTGTTGGACCCTGATTTTCACGTCGGTGTAATTTTGTTTTTTGCTGGCCGGATTTTGTTTAATAAAAAAATAAAAATAAAATAAAAAACCTTTTTGCTTTGGCCGGATCTCCAATTTTGTTTTTTTTGGAGAGAGTCCGGCCGAGAAAGAAGGGTTTTTTTTTTGGTTTTAAGGTTAGGGATGGGAAAATTACGGTTAGGTCCCCTGGAAAATTTTCGTAATTAGGCCCTAAGTTTCTGTAACTTCAGATTAGGCCCCTAATTTTCCTATATACTTCAGAATTAGGCCCTAAATTCTCTGTAAACTTCAAGATTAGGCCCCTAATTTTCCGTATTTTTTTTCGTATAGACCCATGGACATATATTTAATTAAATTAGACCCCCGAACTTTATTTATTCAAATTTAATTTAAGTCCAAATTTAATAAACTTAGTCTCTAATTTAAAGTGACTTAAAGACTATAGTAGATTATATATATTATATATATATTATATATATATATATTATATATTTTTTTTTTGGGCTAATAATTTTAGATTAATTAAAATATTAGAACAATTCAATTCATTTAATTGCAATTGTTTTGTTTTAATTACAAATTAAATGAATTAAATTTGTCGACTTGAGATTAAATTTGGTAGTGATTAAGTCCCTATTGTGTTTGATATTTGTTAAAATAAAATTGATTTGATCAATAAGTCAACCCAAAAGTGACCTCTATTGCTTGAATTGATTTTTATTTTAGAAAATATTAACAGGTGTATTAGATCCGTTGCGGATAGTTAATCGGGCCAAAAGGAAGGTTTGCCCTATCTGGCTGAGTTTTATGATACATGTTTGGCAATAAAGTATGTGATAATTGGTTTGATATTTTCCATGACAATGATATATCGGCCCAAAGGAAGATTTAATTATTTGTCAGGACCTATATTATGCAATTTGATTGCTTGCGTTGAGAATACTAATTACAAGTTAATGTTTTACATCCAAAGATGAGATATTAATGTTTGTCTGTATCTTATTTCCAATTTTTGATCTCTTACTTAATGTAAAATTGTTTCATTTGTGGATTGGTGAGCTTATACTTATCTATTTGTTTTATTTTTCTCCGATGGTCAAGTTTAACATGTCATTTATCCTGATTGTGTCCCTAAACTTGAAGGGATTCCAAATTTGAATCTTTGGAAATCAGCATTAATGACTTTCTAGGTTGTATGCGATTTGGATCTTGCATTCAGGATGGACGAAACCTGCTCCTCTAACTGATACGAGCACTGATATTCAAAGGATTCAGTATGAGAAGTGGAGCGTTCTAATCGCTTAGGTCTGATGATCAATGCACGAGAAAGGAGTGTCCCAGAACATGTTCGAGACTTCTGTCTCGCTGAAAAGGAAACAAATGCTCTAAAACCTAATCTTTGCCGAGTTGGAGAAGGGCTTATGTCAAAGAATTGACAAATGCCGGAAGTGGGAACACTTTTAGGAAAATTAACCTACCAATGAAGTTTGCCTGGCAATGGTGGTGTTTCGGGAGCATATTCTTAGCAATGTCTCAAGATGCAAAAGAGAATGAAGGCGCTTTGGGTAATGGCTTTACCAGATGACCTTTTAGTCTATTTGGTTATGAATTCTCTTCCTTCTCAGTATGGACCAAATTAGGAACTTCTATAATTGTCAGCCGAATTTAAATGGACTCCTTAATCGAGCTCAATTTCTCCATTGTGTTGGATGAGGAGGAAAAGATGAATTCTAACAAAAGAAAAAGAGAAGAGTGCTCATTTTGTTTTCTTCAAGCTGGGAAGGGCAAGAACAAGAAAAGAAAGATGCCTTCTGCAAAGACTGTTGAAAAGGCTATTGAGAAACCTGCTGCTGCTGACTGCTGTAGATCCAGTACAAAGAAGCCTTAATGTGCCAAAAAATGCTTCTTTTTGTGGAAAGAACGGATCACTTGATGAAAGGATCTGTCCTAAATTTGCTATTGGCTTGCAAAGAAGGGTAAGTACCTTGTTTTGAGTCTGTTGTTGAAGTTAAATTTAACTTCAGCCCCTAAAGCACTTATTGGATGGATTTGGTGCTAACGCTCATATAAGTGTTTTTCATTGGCAGGGCGCCTCAAACTAATAGAAGCCAACTGACGGTTGAAAATGATACGTCTATGTTGGGAAATGGCGATGCCGGTTGAAGTAAGAAGGGCAATTGGACATTTAGATTATGTTTAAGTACTGGTTATTTTTTGGATCTTATAGATACTTTTTGTTATTCCCGCTTTTAGAAGGTTTGATTTCTGTTTCCTTTTTGGGACAAATTGGCTTTTCAATTGTTCTTTGAGACAGTGTATTTACATTTATCTATGAATTCAAAAGTTTTGGGTACTGGGTTGCTGAATGAATGTGATAATCTAATATATGTTTAGACATTGATTACTATATCAATGAAATCCCTGCATGTTACTACAAGAGGTACCAAAAGAAAATTGAAATATTGATCAACTCAGTTGTACTTTGGCATAAGAAGTTTGGGTCATGGTAATACCAAATTCAAGGATTTGAGCGTCGTGTTTCTGATGGTAATCTTAGATACACTTGATACAACAGGTTTGGATTCTTTGTTGTATTGAGTGTATTAAAGGAAAACAGACTAAACAAAAGAGACTAGGTGCCATTCGGTCATCCAATGTTTTAGAACTGATTCATACAAATATTTGTGGTCCATTCCATATTGCAGCTAGAAATGGCCAAAGATATTTTATATCATTCATTGATGACTATTCTCGTTATGGTTACTTATATCTCATTCATGAAAAATCTGAGTCTTTGGACCTGTTTAAATCTTATAAAGCCGAAGTTGAAAATCAACTAGGAAAGAAGATTAAATCTGTTCGATCTGACCGTGGTGGTGAATATTATGGTAAATATGACAAATATGACGGTTCAGGCGAACAACGTCCAGGACCTTTTCGCTTTTCCTACAGGAATGTGGAATTGTCCCTCAATATACAATGCCTGGTACTCCCAGCATGAATGGTGTATCTGAGAGACGTAATAGGACTCTTATGTCTTATGGATATGGTAAGGAGTTATTGATAGTCCATTCTACTTTACAGAGTGCTCTGTGGGTGAAGCGTTAAAACAGAGCTAATCTTCTCAATAGGATTCCTATCTAAGCAGTTGCAAAACACCTTTATGAATGCTTTGGATCTGGACGTAAGCCTATCTAAATGCATCTTCAGTGTTTGGGGATCCAGCTGAAGCAGAGGCCTATATAGCCGAAGAAACAAAACTGGACTCTCAAATACTATTCAGCAGCTACTTTGTTGAGGATATTCGAGCGTCTAGGGGTTACAAGTTTTTAATCGCTACTTCCAGAACTTTTTTGAAACGAGAATGTGCAACATTTTTGAATGTTGATTTTGAGGGCAGAAATAAAGAAAGAAACATGTCTTGAAGAGGACCATAAGATGATCGGTTCTCATTCCTTTTTGTTGTTTCTGATAGCGTAAACTGCCAGTTGCTCCTGTCGCTATCAACGATCCAATCAGAACAATGCTAGTTCTTCCTCAATGAACAAATTCAACAAACCTCAAGAAATAGAGCCGTTTCAAGTGCCTTTGAGGAAGATTACTAGGGAGAATAGAAGTGCTATCCCAGAGATATATAGTGTTTCTTTCAGGAACATAGGAATACTGTAGACATGATAGATTGAGATCCAGTTAGTTTTTTCATGTCCATGCAGAGTTCTGACTTCATAAGTGGATTGAGGCGATATGAACGAAGAGTATAATCTAGTAGTCAAGCACAATCAAGTTGGGATCTTGTTCAATTACCTGAAGGAAAGAAACCCATTGGTTGCAAATGGATATTTAAAACCAAAAGGGATTCTCAAGGTAATGTGGAAAGATATAACGCACGTCTTGTAGCAAAAGGCTTTACTCAAAAGGAAGGGACTGACTATAAAGAAACCTTCTCTCCAGTTTCTTCGAAGGATTCTTTTAGGACAATCATGGACTTAGTTGCAAATCTTGATCTTGAGCTTCATCAAATAGATGTTAAGACTACGTTTCTCAATGGCAACATTGATGAAACAATATATATGGTGCAACCAGAAAATTTTGTAATTGGAGATCCAAAACATCTGGTATGCAAATTAAAGAAATCCATTTATGGACTCAAGCGAGCTTCTCGTCAATGGTACTTTAAGTTCAACTAAGTAATTGTCTCGTTTGGCTTTGAGGCAAAGCAATGCTGTTGAAGAATTGGTGTGTACTCATAAGTTCAGTGGGAGTAAGGTTTATCTTTTGGTTTATATGGGATGACATACTTTGCTACTAATTGTTTAAGGTCTTGCTGCATGAATACCAAAAGTTTTTTCTTTCAAAGCAGTTTGAATGAAAAAATAGGTGAAGCTTCTTTTGTTTTACGGGATCAGATACATCGAACCGTTCCAGGTATTCTTGGAATAATCACAAAAGAGCTATATTGATAAAGTGTCAAGAGATTTAAGTATGGCAGAATTCAGACCATTGGATACCCCTATTGCAAAAGGTGATAAATTTAGTAATCAACAATGTCCAAAGAGTGAACTTGAAATTTAGGAAATGCAAAAGGTTCCTTATACGTCAGCTATAGGAAGTCTTATGTATGTTAAAGTTTGTACTCGTCCAGACATTTCTTTTATAGTTGGCATGTTAGGTAGATATCTCAGCAATCTAGGAATGGATCATTGGAAAGCAGCCAAAAGAGCCATGAGATATCTTCAGAGGACTAAGGGACATATGCTCACATATAGGAGATCAGATCAATATAGGAGATCAGATCAGCTTGAGATCATTGGGTATACTGATTCTGATTTCGTTGGATGCCAAGACAGTAGAAAATCCACATCTGGCTACGTTTTCTATTGGCTGGCGGTGCTATTTCTTGGAAGAGTGTGAAACAAACTCTAGGTAGCAACCTCCACCATGGAAGCTGAATTTGTAGCATCTTATGAGGCATCCAATCAAGCTATTTGGTTGAGAAACCTTGTCACTGGGCTGCGTGTAGTAGGTGGAATAGAATGTAGTAGGTGGAATAGAAAGACCACTGAAGTTGTATTGTGACAGCAGGTCAGCCGTTTTATTCTCCAACAACAACAGGAGCTCTTCTCGATGAAAAACATTGAGATTAAGTTCTTGGCTGTGAAGGAGAGGGTACAGAGTGGACAGATATCCTTAGAGCATATTGGAACAAACTCTATGATTGCGGATCCGCTTGCAAAGGCAGTGATACCGAAAGTTTTCCATGAGCACACCGCTCATATGGGTATCGTTTTGTTTGAGACTGTCTAGTTTTAGTGGGAGTCTGCTCTTTATGTATACATTATGGTTTTGAATGCTCTATTTTGTTTTGGATATGTTTTATCATGAAATTTTGTTGAGTACTCATTTTGGTTGATGGTTACACTCTGTATTATTATTATTGTTATTATTTAATTGTTTTGCTTGATCCTCACTTTGTTGGTGACCACGTTGGATAACAACTGAATGATCACATTGCATTAGTTCAATGCTAACGACTTCTATAATGCAATGTAATGCTCAATTTAGGTGGGTAATTGGTAGAATGTATGTGATGAAGTCATGAGATCTATGGCGAATGTTTCTTCAGTTCTTTATCAATATAATTAATGGACGAGATTGTTTTTGGATACCTTGTATGACTGCGTTTGTTGAGCTCATTTTGGTGTATGTATTTTATTTAACATAATGTCGCCCAAGTGGGAGATTGTTGGATTTAATTTTCTATTGTGGGCTTAATATGTAAAATTAAATATGTACAGCAGTCTAATTATAAAGTCAATTTTAAATGCGGTCTTGATTGTGAATAATTGACTATTGAGGTATCAACTAATTATAGATATTAAGTGTAGAGACCATTATATAACTAATTATAGATATTAAGTGTAGAGACTATTATATAATTTCTATTTTGTTAAAGGACCGAAATAGGAATTGTACTAACGCTACAGGTATATTAAGGTCGTGGTCCCCAGAGGAGTTGAATACGATTCAGTTTTACGTTCCTTTCGTACTGCTTCCGCAAAATCAATTCTTCAATTCTCTGGAAGGCTGCAAACCTAATTCTACACATCAAGATCGACGAACAACGATGTCAGGTACGTAACCTTTTTCTTATTCAATCTATTTTGTTGAATCTAGTGGTTTGCACGATCTAGGTTATTGTGGAATTATTTGAGATTAATTCATAACATGCTATGCACATGTGAATGTTCTACATGCAGAGCTGACGTGATAGTGATGGGTCTATTCATATTTGACAAATTTCCATGCAAAGACATTAGTGATTTATATCGTGGTTGTAATTCTTGGGCAGCGTTGAACTCATATAAAAATTGCACAGCCTGGACGTCAACCTCATAGCAAGACAACAGCTTAATTTTCGAAATAAATTTGTTGCAAGACTGCCAAACATGCAAAGCAAGAACTGAGCAAAGATTAATTTTTGATAGGTCTGACCTCTCCAGCACCTGCAAAAAAATCTAAAATATTTATATTAGTGTTAGAGCTCCAAAATTTCCATATCTCCAAATGGCCTTAGTTCTCACATAATTCACCAATGCATGATTAATATTCTCCTCCTCACAAAAAGGACATCTACCCTCCACATTAATCTATCTCCTTCTCAATCTCTCTCTTATAGGGAGCACATCTCTCAAAATCTCTCCATAAAAAATCTTTCACTTTTGTGGGGGACATCCAAATGTCAAACCTTACTCCAACAAACTCCTCCAACCTATTAGCTTCTGTATCCAACACTTCAAGGCTAACAAATAACCCGACATACACTATACAACCCTCTCTTCTTAAAATGCCATACAATTTGATCATTTCTATCCCTAATGCTGAGAGGAATATTTAGAATGACTTGAACATCTCTAGAATGCTGAGAGGAATATTTAGAATGACTTGAACATCTCTAGCACTACAAAGGGACACAATCTTATTAATATCTCATCTTCTTTTTCCACTAACAAAAAGGTCCTTTACTCTCATAGTATGATTAATAAAAGCCTCTCCATCCTCCATCAAGAAAGAATTCCAACAAAAGTAGGTAAAACTAAGCAGTTACTACCCTCCAAGGATCGGTATACTCCAAGAATATTAGAGATGTTACTTCTCACCTCCTCCTTAGTATTAGGACTAAAAATAATAACAGATTCTGAAAATTAATGGATTAATCTTATGCTTTTTCATATTGCACTAATATGTTCTTAACCCCACCACCTATAATACATTAGCATTAAGGAAAAACAATGAGTCATCCACAAATAAAAGATGAGTGATTCTAAGATCACCTCTCCTGCTCTACCACCGTGAACTAACCCATTTCTCTCTACATCAGAAAAAAGCGTAGAGACCCTCGACACATATAAGGAAAAGGTAAAGAGAGAGAGGATCACCCGACCTTAAGCCCCTCCCTGGAATGATAGGACCTACTTCCAACTCATTTATAAGAATAATATAACGGGTAATTGTAACACACATAAGCATCCAATTAACCCATTTCGTTGAGAAACCCATTCTAGTAATCATATCTCTTAAAAATTTCCAGTTTACTTTATCACAAGCCTTACTAATAGCTACCATGAATAGGGATCCTATGTGGCATCATTTAATTATTAACTATTACATGGTATCACCAAATTCAAGTAATACTACTTGCCAGATCTAAGTTATTGTTGCCCATATATTGGGATTTATTGTTACCCATATATTGAGATTTTGTCTTCATATCTCGGTTTGAGTTATTGTTATCACTATTATGGTGATTTTGTCTAGCGTCTTTTATTATTTGGATAGTTATGCAGAAATAAGTGCAGATCTCCTCTCTGATAGAAGGAAAAAATTTGAAGGTAATCAGATCGGACTTATAGAACGACCATGGGGTCGAACAGTAATCATGAATAGCCACCATGTAGAGCAAACGATCGCTTATACGATCGCTTATAGCACAAATATTATGCTTTATCAATTCGATTAGATACTTCAAATCAAGATTGTATTTTTTTATTTTTTGTATAAGTGGTTTATTATTAGGCTTCCTATACAAAAATATAGAAAGATATTAATCTGTATCCTATATCTGTATACAGTTTCCAATTAATGAAATTCTAGTTTAATTTTTCTCAAAAAAAAAGTTATCTAATAATATTTATTTACATGTATCACTTAAAATTTCATTTAAATTAAAATTCATATTGTATGAAATACAGTAATTTATTGAGTTTTAAAACAATTTTATAGATTCTAACACTTAATTAATGTTTAAGTTTTTAGTTATTGTTATCACCATTATAGTGATTTTGTCTAGCGTCTTTTATTATTTGGATAGTTATGCAGAAAGAAGTGCAGATCTCCTCTTTGATAGAAGGAAAAAAAATTGAAGGTAATCAGATTGGACTTATAGAACGACCATGGAGTCGAACAGTATTATTAAAAGTGAGCCAAGTCATTCTATTTGGCCCTTTATAAAATATTCATCAATTATAAGCACTTATGAATCGTACACATTACATTATTAAAATATGCAATGTGAATATACTACTTTAGGCAATATGTAAGTTATAGAACTCTTTTTACTATAAGTATCTCCATGCCTCTTTTGAGAACGAGATTTATCTCATTTTAGTATTAGTAGTTGTCTTTTTTTTATAAGTATTTTCCTATGGATTGAATCACAGATTTTTCCACGAAATTAATAGGTATATAACATTGTAAAGTTTAACACTATTATACTAAAAAATGAGATAAACAAATTCTTTACTTTTGAAAAATTATTTTGTATAGGAAACTTTATTGATGGAAACTGCAAAGTGCTTTGAACAATCCAATTTCCACAACGCGGGTCCACTGTTAGTTTGCGATGTCCAACAACAATGACTATTATGCTAAAATTGAGAGAAATAAAAATTTTGATTTACATAACTATTTTGTATGGGAAACTTCTTTGAAAGCAATTGCAACGAACTTTGAACACTTTGATTTTAACAACATAGTTCCATTTCCAATAAAACAAATTTTGCCACGATCTTACAGAAAACTAAAATCCTGTTCGGCGATAACTTTTAATTAACTTTTAGCATTTTGACCAAGTCAAAATCTAACATAGCTTTTATAATAACTTTAAGAGACTGAGAGAGCTTTTTATGATATTTGCTAATCAATTGCAATGCCAAAAAAATTAATAGTAACTCAACAACAAAAGACCATCTCATTATTTTTTTTATAAATAATGCGGAAACGGACACGAAAAACAATATTATTAAAAATATAGGAAATGAAAACATGAGAGAAATGCGAACTATAAAAAATATAGGGTTATATTTATAAATGTAAAAGATAAATTATTATATATCATTAAATATATTCAACAAGAAGTCAAGTTCAATCGACATTTAATCATATCCAAAAGAATTACAAGTTCCATACTGAAACACCCCGTATTTTTATTTTCGAAACTTTATAATTTTTATTAAACCCAAAAATTTGAATTTGTGACGATATGGGCTGCAAATACCGAGCGATCCAATCTAAGCCTAAGTTTTCGGAGTTGAGCTCAAGTCCAAAACATATTATTGGAACTTCTAGTCGAAAATAATTTAAATTTCTTAAGAATTAATATTGAATCACTTAAAATAATCTTAAAATAATATAAAAAACTATATGTTACTCTTAACTCGATGATCCTAACTTTATCATATATATACAGACTATGTTTGAATAAATGAAAGAAAGATACAATTTGACTAACTCAATTAATAAATCGAACCAGTATGAAGTAAAGAATAAAAATTCTATAGTAAAGTATTAATTGTTGGTTAAACTGGCCCCGACTGGGGTTTAAATTTTTCAAAAACCAAGTGAATAACCTGTAAACCAAGAGAAAATCAAATCAAATCGCTGATTTGGACCAAACCGGTTCAAATCGACCTGGAATGGCATTGAATCCTCTAGAATTGCTATCTCCTTTCTTTTTCTTCTTCTTCTTCCTTCCGAGGGCAGCGCACGCCCGCCTCTCTCTTTCCCGTTTTCCGGCCACCGGTGATGGACTCCGGCCACCAAGCACACAAACTTCAAGTGCTCGACGAGAGGAGTCCACCTAGGGCCTCCGTTTATGCAGTAGACGCCGGAGGGAAGAGAGATCGCGCTCGAAACTGTCGCAACGCACCGAACTCTTTTTCCGGCGATTCACGCCGTCTCCGGCGAATCCAGGCGATGAGAAGGGTTTAGACGAGCTCCTCATAGCTTTTTGAGCATTTCCCTAAGCCAATCGACAGAATCAGTGGGAAAATAAGGGATCACCAGGCGCGGCGGAGAGGGAGAGGACTGTGAGTCGATTCCGGCCAAACGAGCCACCAGCTCTTAAACGAGCAATGGATTTGAGCTCTTTAGGAGATTTCGAACATTTTGGTGTAAATCTCGAAGAATTCTGCAAAATGTGCGATCTTTCGGCCACCGTGTACGGCGAGAATCCGGCGGGTCCCAAGAGGCAGATTTCTCCTCTTCTCGTGAGGACCGTGGAAATGTCGTTCGATTCTTGATCGGTACGCTCAAAGACCTACTTTTCCATTTTTATGTATAAATTTCAATTTAACTTTATTGGGAAATTTAATTGATTTCGAATAGATAATTAATCAAATATTAGGTTTTGAAGTTGTGAATTAGTTGGAGAGTTTTAGGAGAATCTGAATTTGAGATTTAACTGTTAGAAATTGTAATCATATTCGGTTGAGCCATGAATTATAGGAAATGATAACTTATATCGATAGGAAATGATAACTTATATCGACCCGAATCGATTATTGTGGTGAATTTAAGACAAGTTTGGTTAATTGAAGTCGTTATAATTAAATAGCAAGAGATTAGACTATTTAAATAGCTTTGTATATATATCAATAAGAATATTTAGTCTTTTATAAATAAATTAACTTTGATTAATTTATAGTATATATGGTAGCCGAGTGGAATTAATTAATTGGTCTCGAATTTTCTTTAGTGTATACATGCATTGGTTGGAAATTAGATATTGATATAATAAAATTGAGAATGATTGATATTATCCTTGGGGACATAATTGAAGGTTATTGTAAGTTATAAATTGATGGTTGGATGTTGGGAATGATTATTGAATGTTGTCTAAGGTAGGTGAGTTAAATTGCTCGATTGCACGACTTTTTGATGGGCTGGGTTAATTAAATAAATGTTTAGTTAAATGTATAATATTATGGTGGACGAGGTCAGTTGTTGTGGATTGCTTGATGGAGGGGCTTTGAGAATTTAGTATTGAATTGCGGTTTAGCTAAATTTTAGAGAAGGTTCCGCCGAAATTTCGATAGAATCTAGGTTAGTCATAATTAATAAATGAGTTAATAGGTTTATTAGAATAATTCTTTAACTTGATACATAATAAATAAAGTTAAAGTTCCTCTAATTATTATATTATTATTCCATTTATTTATTTATTTGATTACCTTATTATTTCGATGGATATCACTTTATTATAATAATATATGTTAACTACCATTTCTTTATTTATATTATAATTAAATTATGGAATGTCAATTGCTGCATTTGCATCAGTTAATTAATTGGTTTCTATGCTATTTAATTGCAATACTTGATTATTTGTGTTGTGATAATGCTATGCCTTGTTTTTATGGAGTTGGGATGAAGTGGGTCACCATGGGTTTATGAGGACAGTCCTAGAAATGATGAAAATATGAGATTTGACCGTCGGCTAGGTATGGGGAGATCGGCGCCCCCGTGTACACCTGATGATATGATATGAATGATATGATGTGGATAATATGATATGGATGATATGGAAAACCATAGGATGACCTCCTGTTGGTATGGAAAAGAAAAGAGAGAATGAAAAACCAATGAGAGGGCTGGTCAAGTGAGGATTAGATCAGTCGGTCATGTATAGGGGATCGGCTCCCCAGTGCACACGTCATGAGAGGATGGGCCATGTGGGAGGACGGCTCATCAGGGGTTTCGGTGACGCCACAGACCAATTTCCACGTGATGTGAATATGTGTGTGAAGATAATTAATAATTGTGAGTGCCTGTGTGTGAATGTTCATTTGTGTGACTGTCTGCGTGAGCATATTAACTAGTTGGATAACTAGATTGAAACATTTGCACACTTGTTGAAATCTGTGTGTTGTGCATCAATTATTATTCCTTATAAACCAAAAAAATATAACCCCCCTTTGTTTCAATATTTTTTTAAGGAAGTAATTTCCTCTTATTCCCGGTAAAGCTCTATTTCTTCGACGCAGAGCTAGAAAGATAATTTTCTGAGTGTTTAGTAATTATTTTGTCTTGTAACAATATGTATAAGAATTTATTTTGTGTCTAACTATTAGTGACTCCACAGTTGTGGGATTGTAAACAATGAACCTCTGGGGATATTTAATTATTCCCTTATGTGATAGTATGAATTAGTTAGCCCTTATTATAAATGTAATGTATTACAGATTGAGCCCGGTTTATGAAATATTTAAGATGTTAAGTTCAGGGTCGAGATATAATATAAATTTGAGGTTTATTGTGCGTGGTATTATGGATTAAGTGTTTGGAATCCGTTTTGAGATGGTTGAATTTTAGTAGTTTAGGCTTACTACGGGCCTCGGGGGCCTTAAGCTTACTTGAGCTCTAGTATCGGTCCGGCCCGTGGTTGATAAGGGACTCTTGCAAGTACTCTTACAAGAGACACTCTTGCAAGAGACTGGACCCCTAACTTCGCTCCAAAAGCTATCGTGTGAGGAGACTGAACCCACCTTATATACTAGCCCAGGATTTTACTCCCGCGTGCGATGTGGGACGCATAGTGGTGATGGGTCGTGACAACAATACTCATGAAAAAAAAATCATGCTTTTTGTGAATTTATAGTCTATTTATATATTAATTTTTAATTAAAGAAATGAGTTTTGAAGGAGTTTCTAGTTAAGCGGAAATGTATTATGAGAGGGAAATGTGTTTTCAAATTACTCATTTACAGAAGACATCCCAAAAACGTTTTCATAAGAGTTCGAAGCGTTTCCATGTGTGGAATCGTCCAAAATGCGGAACGACACAATTCAGAAGAAAGTTGCCATTACTAGCACAATAGATTGGGCAAGCTAAATTGACTAGTGATTGGTGGATTAACATATTATTATCTAGATAAGGTGTATTGACACTTTAAAAAGGTTTAAATACCTATTAATTATTCGTAATCAAAACACCGATAATATCTCTAGTAATAGAAACATCAAACTTTTAAGGCATTTTAATGAAATTTTCAACCATGGCAAAAGGTTTGGTGCCTTTAGTAGCTAGTTAGTTGTTTAAAAGTAACAATATTTGGTAAGAATAATTATTTGTAGCTATGAATTTAAAAATGATAAAAAAAGGACACGTGAAATATTGAATTAGAATTTTAACTTATAAATATAAAGAAGTGGAACCAATATATAAAAAAGAGAGGAAAGTTTACTTTTATTAGTCCATGACCTTTGTTTATGACATTAAAGCTCCTTCAAATTTCTTTTTTTTTTTTTTTAATTAAAGCTCTATATATTTAATTAACTAGGAGAGAGTAATAATCATATATTTAAATACAATGTTGATGGGAAAAACTATCAAAGATTAAAATCCATGAATTCTATTTTTTGGACATTAGCGATTGGATTCGCCATTTACTCTAAATCAATTTAAAGGCCTAATCTTAATATAATAAAAGTTAAAGGCTTATATGCAGCTAAATAAAAAGTTCAAAAGGCTAATGATCAAAACTCAATTAAAATTTGGAGGCTTAAACATGAGCCTAAGACTTTCACTGCATCTAATCGCCATAATAAATATTGAAATTAATGAGGTGAAAAATGGTTTAAAATTGTGGAATTTAAACATTGATGATTTATTTCATTTATTAATTTCGCCGAATACAACTTGAATCATTGTAATTAAAATCTTTAAAAGTAAAACTTTTTCTAAAGGTATCCCGCCGCCTCCTCCTAAGGAAAACAAAAAAAAAATCTAAAACCCTTCTTTTCTTTTTTCATGGGGTGGCCATCGGTAAAGATATAGCCGGTGGTTACTCCTTGCCTTTCTTTGTTTTTTTTCTTTTTTCGAATAATTTTTAGATTTTGTGTCTTGTGATACAGAATCTGAATAGTGTTTTCCTTATAGTTTTGAGATTATTGTTTACTCATATTTTTAGGATTTGTTTTAGATCTAGTCGGTTTGGGGGAGTTTCTGGAAGTTTTTTATCACCATTATGGTGATTTTGTTTTAGGTATTTTTTTTTTTTTTTTAAATGAAGCTCTTATATTTATTAACTAGGGGTTAGAGAGTAATAATCATATATGTTAAATACATGATGATGGGAAAACTTAATCAAAGTATTAAATCCATGAGCATCTATTTTTGACATTAGCGTATTGGATTCGCCATTTACTCTAAATCAATTTAAGGCTTAATCTTTATATAAATAAAAGTTAAAGAGCTTAATGCCAACAAATAAAAGTTCAAAGGCTTAATGATCACAACTCAATAAATTTAGATGCTTAAACATGAGTCCTAACTTTCACTGCATCTAATACATATATAAATATTATAATTAAGAGTTGAAAATGGTTTTAAAATTGTGGAATTTAAACATTCTTAATATATTTTCATTTATTAATTTGCCAAATAGAACTTCAATCATTTAATTAAAATCTTTAAAATGTAAAACTTTTTCTAAGGTATCCCGCTGCCTCTCTCTAAGCAAAAAAAAAAAAAAAAAAAAAAAAAAAAAAACAAATCTAAACCCTTCTTTCTTTTTTCATGGGCGGCCATC